>JAODUP010000900.1:0-22500 GCA_025642065.1 Paralvinella palmiformis
CCAATGTGTATTTAATACACACACAAAACAGAAAATGGGCGCCGAGAGTCAAGTCACATCGAAATTCAGAGAAGTAACAAAGAAATCAATAAGAACCTAACAATAGTTAAATAAATAAACCGCATATTATATTTACTTGTTGAACTTTACATAAACCATACTGTTTATCTATATATAAGCCAAGAACTTATTTTGGGTGTTACTTTAGAGTAAGAAATTAGATATTGATTATTGCCTGACATTAAGGTCACTTAAATCAATTAAATAAACCTATCTTCGCCTGCATGAGGCTAACTCGCTGTTCGATAATTCAGCGATTGTGTGGCCGATTGATCCGTTTTACATTATAGTAAACAGCTTGGCATAAGCTGCGATGGCCGAGTGGTTAAGGCGTTGGACTTGAAATCCAATGGGATATTCCCGCGCAGGTTCGAATCCTGTTCGCAGCGTTATTTTGAATTTTAAATTAAGAGTAGCTAAATAAGTGAGCAGTTATTTTTTGTATCGCTCCACCATTTCTAACACATAAAATATCTAAATGCAGAACAACTCTCTGGACAAATGAATTAGCCAGTTGATACAATCCCCTGAAATGTAGTATCTTTGGGTTCCATTTAAGGACATATTGTATGTAATCTTGCAATGATGTAGAATCGTTTTTAGAACTTAATGTCGTTTTTCGTGATTACGTCGAGTAGGACAAATAAAATGGAGAACAAAACAGAACAAAATAGAACAAAATATTAACAATCCGTATAACAATATGTAACAGATGTGTGTGTAGTTTAGCAATATGGAATAAGGCACTGGCACAGAGAGTGTCGGATTAAGTAAACTGTTTAGAAAATATTCGTTTATATGACACCACAACACCAATCAATCAGTTATAAAGTGACCTCATTATATGAGCGATTGATCTTTTCAACAAACAAAAACAACTGTATATATATATATATATATATATATATATATATTCATAGTTTCTGGAATGATGGATCCATGTCTAGTTAGTGACTGAGCTAATACTGTTTCGGATCTTTTGTGCTCACTCGTTGTTACCTTATATATTTGTCATAACGTGTTCATCAACTAGTCAGTTCGTGGCTAACTTTATTGGCTGCCAACATTAACAGGTCGTCTTTCCATGTGTAAAATTAACCACAAATGATCGACACACACACGCTCTGGGGCGCGCTCAATATTCAGCTATTGATAACTGTTTCATTAAGATTACTATCATCACTGTTATTACTATTATTAATACTGTTGCTACCATTAATAATAATAATAACGTAGATTTAATAAGCACCCTTAAATTGCAGAAGCTATTCACAGCCATTGTATAGCGATAGTCTAAATACAATGTATCTAAAACACATTATTAAATTTAAACGAGCATCTGCAATTTTTATTTGTATCCAATTGGATGAGCATTGCCAATCAATAGATTTATTATTTGTGTGTAAAATCTTAAAATGAGTACGCTATCTAAGGCACCATAAACAAAATATATTGTTTCCCATCGCCGACCGACCCGGGTTTTACAATTTATATTTCACGATTTGATCGCCAGGCGGCAGGAATGCAGTAATGTTGCACGCGTCTTTTTTTAGATGTCCGTGCACATCAAACAAGGCATTCGTAATACATGTCTTTCAAATCACGAGCAAAAATTCCATCATTAAATCCTGGAAAGGGTTGATGGCGGCAACTTGGACAAAGGCTTGTTTTGGTGTTTTGTTGTCCCATGTTGAACGAATTGTTTACACCTGCAGGTATGTCTATGATGTTGTGTGGCGTTCAGATAGCGATGAATCTCCATTAGTCTGTGTCAGGGTGCCATGAGGTGGCGGAACTACCGTGAGTGTAAAATTATGTGTATGCTGCGTAAAAATAATCTAGATATGTGTATAGTTATGCATTAAATAAATCCAATAGATTTTTTTTGCAATGGTTAAAGTACAACTGTGAAATCGTTTGCGTTGACATTATAAATTAAAGCCACGAGAAATTTAGCAATGCCTACAATATTCATAGAACCTGCCACACCACTTTGTCATTTTGATAACAGACAGCCCAAATTTTCGGTAGACTCTATGACTCCACGTGCGTGTGTGAGTGTGATGCTTGCATCTGCATACTGTTTGAATTAAAAAAAAGTTCGGATGATGCCAGTTGTACACATATTCTTTTCCGGTTTCTTCTTATTTGAATTTCCCATGTACGGGGAAAATAACATTCGTGTCACAATTCACAGAGACAGTAAGACACTTTCCACAATTCACGGGGAGAGTAGACATATTTTAATTCACGAATCACGAAGAAAATAAGTCAATTTTCGGTTCACAGAAAAAATAAAAGCCCAAGCACTGATTACGAAATACCCCCTTATTGGTAACTTTCTCTAAACTACGTCATTTCACGCACTTCTTCGAGTTTGTTGTCATACGTCGTATGACTCTTATCCAATCAGTGCCAATGTCTCTTATTGACTGCGGTTAGCGGGTCGTCCATACAGAAATACGATAAATCGAGTGTTAAGGCAGCTTGCTACCAATCAACGGATTTTTACCAACTCTTCAGGGGTCTTCTGAAGTAAATAAATCACTTGGCACGTGAAAACTAAACAGATTCTTTAGCACAGAATCAGTAGACGCTAAATATGCGAAACACGCCATAGGTTGATTTAGTAAAAGCAAGATAATAACGGAATATGTCGAATGAATAATGGGTGGGTGAAATGACGGTTTTACATATTAAATTATCCTACAAAGTATATTTATGACCAAAAAGCATTTCACCTGTTTTAATTCACACTTAATCACTGGCCCCAATCTGCTTTAAAACATTGAAAAATATGCATCATTTCCCTAAATTTTGAAAATAAAAAATAAAAATAAAAGCCTACCTACCTACCTACCCATTTTACAGAAGAAAAAGAAATATGGGAAACAAGATGTTTATTTTATGGTGCCTAATTTTCAGCCAATTAAAAAAAACTATTATGATTACTTATCACATTTTTGTGTATTTATCACTACGCAAGTAGACCATTCTTAATTGATGTTATAATCAAATATGCCATGTAACAGGGCACTATAATAGTCTATAAAGATGTATTACATTAAGGCTACCTTAAGTATTTCTTGTGTCAAGAGTAATTCAAATCAGAGGATGTTTTAAGATGTAATAGACGGCTTTGGTTACTGAATGTGACATGTTCATTAATTCATATTAGTGCATTCATCAACAAATAACCCCTAGATTATTTATAGAGCCCTGGATAATGGAAGATCGATAATGTTTTAGGGAAACATTACATGAACGGATACCTTCAGGAAACATCGTTGCAAATAGGACTGAAGCAAATCAAACACTTTAAATGATTAACTGAACATAGCTTTCTATATAGAAAATATTACACCAAGGATGTTTCAATGCTGTGAACACTTTTACATACAGACTGTCATGATTCATTAAGGTTATTATTGAATATATATTTGTTAGACCAAAAGCAACCTACTTTTTCTATACTTTTAGATAAAATGTTCATTTTCAATGACTGTTTAATTGTTTAGAACACTGCAGTATAAACTGTTTAATTATTGGTTTTATTGGTTTTAGAAAACACGCATAGATAATGATTTTTTTAGATATCCTTGTAACTGGTCTTATCAAAACATCCTGGCACCTTTTCACGGGCGATGAAGGCATAGGATCAAATTCACAAAAACCATACGATGATCTCTTAAGCAACTATCTGATTCAAGTTGTTGTAAGAAGCTCAAAGGTAGCCATCATGGACATGCAAGAACCTCTCCCAATATGACAACCTGAGATAAGGTGGTGAAGAGAAATCCATTGTGCATATTTAAAAAATCTTCTGACAGAAGAAATTATTAATATAATGGGCCATATCTTTACAATATTTTGGAGGACAGTGTGTTTTCTATGTAGTACTTTTACTGTAGTTCAAAACCCCGAAAACAATATTTCTCCTGTCACGTTTACTAACCTTGAATATTTCAGAATGAACAAACAGAAAGAGCTGATACACGGGCGTTCAGAATACCTTCTATGTCCCTTCGCGGCTTGTATGCTCCTGCTATGCCACAGAACTTATAACATTCTTGTAATTTTCCCTGTTATTAGAAGTACATACACATCTACAAGATCTTTAAAAGTACCATTATAAATGATCCACGCCAAATTTATCAATTCCAATTCCATTTTTACCTACTCCGAGTACCTACTTGTAATACCTACACCAAATAGTTTATATTCCAAGTAGGATTGTCATGGAAGAAATATTTCTGAATTAAAAAATTAAATGGTAAATTAATTTGTGGATTTAATTATTTTGTAGCAAACTTAAATTCCAATTTTATCAATTCCAATTTTTTAATACGCAATTCCAATTCCAATTCCAGAATTGAATTGACTCCATCACTGTAAATATCTAAAAGTTGATCCAGATCATCTAGGGATCCGGTGTCAGAGAAGAGAGCCTCAGATCAGTAAGAAACAAAAAAATAATTCAGTCTGCCACACTATGAGTATTTGTTATCCTCTTGTAAGGCTAAAGTCAACAGGCTTTTTACTATAATTTTAGTGCAACGATCAGAATGAGCGATAATACAGAACGTCAAGTAATCATTTAAAAAGAAAATAAGTGACGTATGAAATAACTATATCTGACCAACTAAACACAAACAGAAGTCAGCCTTATATTATAAGTAGTGTACACCAGTTTCACTATTGTAACTTATTTAACATCTGAAAGATACAAGAAATACTCCGGTGTCATCACATTGAGAGTCGGTAATATTTCCCGCCATTTCTTTGGTTCTATTCGGCCCTCGACCATATGTCCCAAATGCGGTCAGCGGCGAGGCTAAATAACTGAACTCTAATGCTATGTTGATATTTTTGCTATAACTTTTATTATTTTTATTATTTAGTTTACTGATGTTATTATTACTATTACTACTAGTGTTATTACAAAACGTTCATCGTTATTAATACTTATACTGCCATTATTATTATTGTTATTATTTTATTGTTGTTGTTACTATTATTATTAAGTTACCAATGAGATGTTACCCTTTCTAATAGCCAATGTATGGCCCTATCCTGAGTAGAGCAAATATGCTACCACGCAGATTTGGCGAGATTGCACTTCGAATTTCCCGAACGACTTGGAAGCTTTTTATTTCAAGTAATTATGCTAACCCAAGTGTATAGAATGCAATTGGAAAACTTTAGGCACAGATACAATATCATTAAACACAAGAAATTAATCAATTTATCAGTTCAAAAACTGTGTTCGCATACAGTCATGATCCAGTAAATTTCCATTAGATATACGCATGCTGAAATTCCGTAACACTTGCGCATGCGCATGATGACGGTCCTAAAACCCGGTGGTCTTATACACAAGTGCGGCCTATACACGAGTATATACGGTAGTACAGAACATTATTTTGCGCGACGGTGTATTCGTAGTTGTATTTTCAGTGTCATATGAGCAAACGACAGGCGGCCAAGATGGCGAACCGACGGTTGTGCTGTTGAGTTATTGCCTATTAAATTCGCGTTTATTAGTGTTATGATTAGCGATCTCGTGGACTAAAAAGTCTCGTTGAATCATTGAATTTGAGTGTTAATCAAAGAACATAACTTTTAATTTCATCACGACCAGTAAACAAGTCGAAGTGAAACCTCGCCAAATTAGCACAGGTAGCCGCCAAGCTCTCCTCGGGGACCAGAGAGCGGTATTCAAGCTACCTGTCTAATTATATTGCGGAAGAGAACTAGCGCCTTTTCACGTATAGCAGTCACAGTCTATGGTATTGGGCTAATTTTTATCAGTCACCTGAAAAAAAGGTTTGTCAACATGCATACTACTAAATGGGACGCATTGCTTCTTGTGACAAAGTCTTGTCACTATTTACTTAATTAAATGTTACTATTTACTTAATTAAATGTTACTAATTACATTATAAAGTTACCCGAAATGTATAGTTTACGGAAAACATTGTTATGTTCAGACTTGCCAAGATAATACTATTTTATGATGCATGTTGTCAATATGAAAACGGATGAATGTTTTCTTAGGGCAACGTATCTTACATGACCATTTAAAACCGCCATAAAATGTATACATTCCAGATGCTCGTGGAAATGTTTTATAACTTGTCAATTCAGCTGAGCAGGGTGATGTCCCGAAATGTCTTTAGCTGGATTTCTTTTATTGTCGGGGGATTTCTTTGAATCGTGGGAATTTTATTTTATTTTTTATTTTTTTTTATTGTCGTAAAAATGCTAGACCTATTGTTTCATGCAAAATGTGATTGTTCGAACACCAATAAAAACATGTCCAGAATAGGTTTCATCGATGTTCGCTGGTTGATCTTTACGCCAACAAGGACCAGTATATAAGCAGCTATGCTGGCCAGACAGGCCAGTAGTGAGCTCCAGTGGCCTAGCGGTTAAGTACCCGGCACTTGGTGCCAACGGTCGCAGGTTCGAACCCCGTAAGAGGTCGAAACTTTTCCAGGGATTAATTTCTCGGCTCACTACATCGTGGGTGGCTGACCACGTTAAATGGCGCTGCCGTCTCCACTGAATTATTTAAAATAAAGGGGGACGTTAAAAACCCCCTGACGATGTAAAACACTCTGGCAGTGACCACCCTCAGGGAATTTCGGCTCCATCTTTCCGTACTGCTCCCCTGTGAGTGGTGGGGGAGGAGGTTTCTCAATCACTCCAACATAGAGGCTGTGCTGATTAAGCGACAGCCTGGGGATTCTCCCCGAACAACAAAACCAGACAGGCCAGTCTCGGGGTTGTGAAATTAAGCTCCGGGTCTTCATACAGCTTTAAGCTCAGATTCTAAAACTTTCTTTGATTTGATCACGTTTCGGCTTATGTGATCACAACGAGAAGTACGTGTTTTGTATTATTTGAGACAATTGATTGTCACATTTATGTTTATTTTAGTTTGATTTGTTAGTGTAATAAATTAGTTTAGTTAAATATCACCGGACTTGCGTCAATCGATTGCCTACAAGTAACTAAGGAGAGGACTTGGTTCCATTCTGCAGGGAAGTATTGACGCATTGACTCTACCACGGTAATTTGGGTATGTGTTACTATAATCGAAATAGCATACCTGGTCAACAATCGGCATATCAGTGTGTGTGTCCAAGAGATGGCGGCGCATCGGATCAGACAAAAAATAAATCACGCTGTTACATATTTTGCCTGAACGCTGCACATTTAAATTAACGATCCTTAGTTTCGGAACTGTTCTTTGCCTAAATCGAACTAATTCGACAGAACATAGGCGAGTTTATAAACGATAACATTCTCTGGGATCATGAAGCAAAGACGCAAGACATGCTGCTGCACGTGTTTTATAACTACTCTTCTTTTATACAATCGAATACATCAATTCTTATTAGATAAGCGGTGTTAGACTTTCTACATATGAGGGGCGCATCCGTGGTCTAGCAGTAGCGTGCTGTGTCACAGATCACTACCACCCGTGTTCGAATCCCGGCGTGGGCATATCTGAAGGTTGTTTCGTCTTTCATTTCGTCTCGTTACCTTTGGGGGTCGCTCGGCCCATTTAGCCTACCTTGTGCACAAAAGTGGCCGTAAAGCATCAATCAATTATCAATCAACTTTCTACATATGTTCTCATACACTGACATAATTAATACTCAATATATTGGGCTTTTTAATTATACATCGAGCTAATGGTCAAATCCGATCGAAGTACTATTCAGGTTTGTATATTTTTACATGCTCCGTCGAAAACAAACAAACGGCTATTGCAGCGTGATAAATGTGTCTCACTCACATAACACTGCATTAAATCATCATTAGTGATCACTTGACCGCAGTCCGGAACAAACAAAAAAACTACAACACTCGAACAAAATGAATATTGTACAGATAAGACAGAGACGACTGTTATACTGTAGCGAGAATGGCATACTTAATCGGTAATACAAAGTGAAAGAAGCTCGGCTTATTGGCGAGAAAGCTCGCGTCCGACAACTGTTTACAGAGATGTTTACCTTTAAGGTGTGCGTGGTGATCGAGCGTAATGCGTTGTGGCCTGAAGCAAATTCTAACATATACATACGGCAGAAACTTTCCGGTATACAGATGTGCTGACTGATGGGGCTTGAAACATGCTGAACGGTGGCATCAAAATAAGCATTTTAAAATGGGTGATCGTGCCCTTTCTGACGTCACTGCTGAGTACGGGTCTGTTACTTTGCTGGACTTCCAGCCTTCGTTCGGCGAGAAGACGAATGGTACCGAAAATTCCTAGCCCGGAAATTATCTATCAGGAAAAAGAGTGCACTTACTTAATCCACGCGGAGGCTACGGTACGGGGCAACTTTACGGAGAGCATTCTGGCTGCTAAAGTATTCAACGAATCTGACCATGACGGGACAGCCATCGGGATACCAGAAGGATTGGAGGAAGATGCGCTGGAGCTGTGTGATGAACTATTTGACACAAGACGTCCTTCGCCTTTTAGTAAAGTGATTGTTCCCTCCATATTCGGCTACCAGTGTGATATTCTGAAACATTGTCAACGAGAACAGCAACAGCTTCTTGGTGGGGAAGAGGTTAACCTCTGTCCTTGTTTCCCAATGGAACTAGGTAAGGTAACGTGTGTGTGTGTTGTGTGTGTGCGTGTGCGTGGTGTGTTTTATGGTACATAGTAAGAGGCAACAGGCACAGAGCATCAACATATCTAAACATCCTTCGAAACCTAACTCCATAAATCTAAATACAACTATACATACATTAATCTAAAAATAAAATGTTCCATACCTCCACATATTGATAAATGTGTGCGTATACCTAAGCATGTGTCTGGTCTACTCATCAGCCTGTGGGAATCAGCTAATTCGCTTTTCGTACGCGACAAATATGTCACGCCCACAGGAAAGCGGCTACATGCAGGCTACGTACAAAAAGCGGAAGCACGTAAAAACATACCATTTGATACCACAGCTCGCAACAAACAACACGTGCGTGTGGTTCAATGGTGACTTGCTACATACATATCATAAACTATTTTGACACCACAGTTTACATTCAACAGTAATTTTCTGTGGTCCAAAAGAAACCTGTATATAAAACATTTCGACACCTCAGATGCTGACCTCAGCTTTATTCTGGGTTCGAATAACTGAATAAATCCTACCTATATGAACCATGTATCAATACACGTCCGACTGGTCTGGCGTCGAAGTTCTTCTCTAACCTAAGTGAAAATTCAAGTCCTATATATAGCCTCAGCGTGTTAACAAACATTACAGTTTGTTCATAACAAAGAGAATGTACACTAACACAGTATGGACTCACTGAAGCGATTAAACTAAAATAAAAACAAAGTAGCAATACCGCACAATGGATTATTACTGGACTAGAACGAAATATCGTCTCAAACCTGAGTAAATACTACGATTTACTCGAACCTAACAGCTAACCCTCATACGTTTCCGTTCATCACTAAGGGAACATTCATTCACGCTTAATTTAGCGTCCCTAAGTATATGCAGTTAGGTGTGGTGGGATCTAAATTAAAGCACCTATCCACTTGATCTATTTGACCCATGGTCGAGAACAGCGGATTTCAGGCAGATCTCCGATACTGCGAATGACACGTCGGGATTATAATATCTATACATTTAACAAATTTCCTATATCAGTGTAATCTAATTACTCATAATATGGGAAAAACTCTGTCCGCAGCTTAATACCCATGGAGATGCCTGCCGGAGTAACAAACGACTCCAGGAGTATAAATCCACCAAGCAGCATTGTATGAATTAATAGGTCGTTTCGCCAGACCACATAAGAGGACAACAATATAGATTCTACATTATACACAACAAAGCTAATAAACTCAAACATGTTGCAACAACGACATAACTTTCTTACATTGGTGTAATAAGGAATCTGGATGGAAATAGATAAGATGTCTGGCACGGGCAATGTGCGTTTTATGGTACATAGTAAGAGGCAACAGGCACAGAGCATCAACATATCTAAACATCCTTCGAAACCTACCTCCATAAATCTAAATAAAAACATACAGTCTCCACGCACAGAAAAGGGAACATCTTAACCGCAGCATAATATGCCTTGTGATATTTGCTGGAGGGTCAAATACCTCATAAGCATACAAATCCAATAAATTCTATGACCTACTCGTCACTAACCCGTTATATCAAATATTACAAAATTGGTAAAAAGAAAACACGAACCTCAATCTCTGGCACGGGCAATGTGTGTTTTAGCTGTGTGTAATAAGGCACAGGCACAGAGAATCTCGAACCGTGAATTCAAACTCTGGACGTTTCTTCAGGGGACTGAATCCAGAGTGGCGACTTTTCTTGCTGAGACATGTGTAATGTCTCACCAGTCCCTAAGCCGCCAAGCAAAATCAAAATACGAATCACCTACAGCCGTGGAGTTTGGGAGTAAAACACCCAAGTCAGATCACGGCAGTGTGTGTGTGTGTGTGTGTGTGTGTGCCGGCGTGCATGCATGCGTGAGTGTGTATGTGGGTTTGATATATAGTTCTTTGTATTGCTAAAGCAGGATTTAAATTGCCTATTTACAGTTGGAAAAGTTCATTTAAACATAACAGAACTGGAGAATACGTCTTGGCTTCAACTTATGGCACGCCACAGAGGAGTTGAGTCGGGAGGTCATTGGAAACCACGTGACTGCGTTCCTAGAAGAAAGGTTGCCGTCATCATTCCATACAGAGACCGGCAACGCCACCTACGGGCTTTTTTGACTCATTTTCATCCAATATTACAACGTCAACTTTTGGAATATAGAATATTTGTCGTCGAGCAGGTAAAACGGTGACTTATTTTGGGCGTTAAACAAATAAAGCCTTTAAAGCCACATCATTTTTAAAATGCGGCTTGGGAAATTCTACAGAACTGTTTTGGTCAAGATGTTAAGCTCAATTGTATATTTGACATATAACAATATTTTCAGAATCTTCCCTATCGGTTCAACAAAGCTAGTCTGATGAACATCGGCTACCTGGAAGCGGTTAAGTTATTTAATATGGACTG
The DNA here is from genome assembly GCA_025642065.1 of Paralvinella palmiformis. NCBI lineage: Eukaryota > Metazoa > Annelida > Polychaeta > Terebellida > Alvinellidae > Paralvinella > Paralvinella palmiformis. Next base: position 11,130 of record JAODUP010000900.1, read on the forward strand.
TGTGCTATTTCACGACGTTGACACGTTAATAGAACGAGATGACAACATGGTCATTTGTGGAGACAAACCGGTCCATTTCGCGGCTTACACTGACAGACATAATTATAAGTATGGCGTACTATTTGGAGTCCTAAACGAAACAGGCGATTTGGGGCCTGAATATAGTGTTATTATTATTATTATTGTGTGTGTGTGTGTGGGGGGGGGGGTGTTTCAGTATACTTGTAATAAGCCTATTAAAATGGATATTCTATTTGACATTTCAGGTTACGCCTATTCTTTGGATCAGCCGTTCTTCTATCGAGAAAAATATTTGAGGTCGTTAATGGCTTCTCTAACCTGTATTATGGCTGGGGAGGAGAAGATGATGACCTTAGATCACGGTATCTCTTTCTCTCTCTCTCTCTCTCTCTCTCTCTCGCTCTCAATTGATTGATTAATTGATTGATTGGCTAATTGAATGATTGATTGATATTCTTATATATATATATATATATATATATATATATATATATATATGAGTAGCAATGTAGTTGTTGGGCGCTCATTTGAAACATAGACGAGTGTGAGTATATGTGTGTGTGTCTGCGTGTGTTCGCGTGCGTGGTTTATAATATTTTCTAAATGTGTGTGCATCTTCCTGCATATTGATATCTTCATAAACATGTATGTACATGGTTACGTCAGCAATAATCGAAACATTTCCTCTGACGGTCGCATCCAGATTATTCCACCATAAGTTCCCAATTTACAAGAGTCCTGTGGAAATCGCCAGATGTACCTTATTTCAACATAAACGAGACACCCTGTTCCATAACAGAGACAGCGACCATACATCGTTCATGTGAGTGCATGGCATCTTGAATATTCTTAAAATGGAAATAAAACAGATTTAAACATGCATTTGATATTCAAATGCCATAAAACATTGATTTAATACATTGATAAATGCATGTATTCTTGGCTGGCAATAACAAGAACAGAGTGTAGAATATATAATTTAATTTACGAGTTTAGTCGAAAGGTTTTGCCATTAATCACTGTAATATATTACCATATATAAGGTCAAATATTCCTCTCCTAATACATTTGAACATTTCCAGCCATTCTGATATTCCACTTCCGGTTGTCAATTTCTAAATTTATTCTGGGACTGGTACATCAAACTCTAAACGGGGCACTCACTATGTTACGGTCGCATAGAGTTATAGGGATTGAATAAATCCCAGTATTGAATCCTATTTTGAAAGAGTTACGCTCGTACAGTAATTTACTGCATTTAGGCTTGTTATTGGCATCGAACCATTTCGGGAACAAAGTGATATTTATTTATCAAGCACAATAAATACGACTGCTTCTTTCCTATCTAATGAGGAAGTAAATGGGTGACGTTTTGATAAACGCATTTATAACACGACTTATAGACACCTCTATCAATCTCCTACTATCTCTAATAAACAGTCTTCAATTTTATACAGGAAATTATTTCTGATTGCAAGTTAAGCGCATTTATCAATCGACCTGTTATGTTGAGACGGGATCATATAGTCCAATTGTAAATCATATTAAAATCAACCGACGAACGAAATGCCTTTATTGATATTATGACTATGTCGAAGGACTCTTCCGATCACACGAATATTTGCCCTCAAAATCTATCTAGTACAGTGTGTTATGGGTGTATCCGCGGCCGGACTGGAAGCGCCTTAAAACGTTTGGCTGGCCTGTGTTTGAAGGGTGTTTCATCTTTCATTTCACGTCATTACCTCATTAGTTTAGTACGTCGCTTTCCTGACCTTACACTACTATATGCACAACGTACGCAACAACAACAACAACAACAACAACATCGACAACAACATCAACAACAACAATAACAACAATAGAGTGCCCTTTGTCCGAGATATTTATCTATACGTCTGTGTATTTACAAACAACGTTCGATCTTTTGGGACAGTTTGAAGTACACCTCATCCAGACCATGGTGGTACAAATATGATGGTTTGAACTCTGTCAGGTATTCGATTCTCGACGTGAGAGCGTTACCGCTATTTACCAGAATCCACGTAGACCTAAAAGGTAAAAGATACATACATGTGTATGTGCGGATATAAGAATATACATTTTCAGTTCTGTATATTCATATACTTATTCGTTTTTATTTCAGTCCCAGAAATACTACCTGGAATGTGGAACACCATTTGGCAAAGCAGACGCACCAAGGATCGCTGTAAGTTTGTGTATAGGTGTGCGTGCGCGTGCGTGCGTGTCTACATGTGTACGTGTTTGTATGTATGTGTATGTATGTGTATGTATGTAAGCGTGTGCGTGTTTAGGATATGTATACGTACATTAATCTAAATATAAATGTTCCATACCTCCGGATATTGATACATGTATGCGTATACCTATGCATGTGTCTGGTCTACTCATCAGCCTGTGGGGCCCAGCTAATTCGCTTTACGTACGCGACAAATATGTCACGCCCACAGGAAAGCGGCTACATGCGCGTAAAAGAAGTGAAAAGTCAGGCCTTTTATATACCCGCGGCGTGTTAACAAACATTACAGTCTGTTCACCACAAGAGAATGTACACTAACTCAGTATGGACTCACTGAAGCGATTTAACTAAAATATAAACAAAGTAGCAATACCAGCACAATGGATTATTACTGGACTAGAACGAAATATCGTCTCAAACCTGAGTAAATACTATGATTTACTCGAACCTAACAGCTAATCCTCATACGTTTCCGTTCATCACTAAGTGAACGTTCACTCACGCCTAATTTAGCGTCCCTAAGTATATGCAGTTAGGTGTGGTTGCATCTAAATTAAAGCACCTATCCACTTGATCTATTTGACCCATGGTCGAGAACAGCGGATTTCAGGCAGATCTCCGATACTGCGAATGACACGTCGGGATTATAATATCTATACATTTAACAAATTTCCTATATCAGTGTATCCTAATTACTCATAATATGGGATAAAACTCTGTCCGCAGCTTAATACCCATGGAGATGCCTGCCGGAGTAACAAACGACTCCAGGAGTATAAATCCATCAAGTAGCATTGTATGAATTAATAGGTCGTTTCGATGAAAATATACTTAGACTTATATATATATATATATATTATCTTATCCTATCTTAACCAGCTGATCCGCTTTTCGTACGTGACACCTGTGTCGTGTTAACATGGAAAGTGGTTGGATATATGCTACGTATAGAAAGCGTAAGCAAATATACAAACTACCATTTTACACCACAGTTCGCAGTAAACAAGTCGGTGTGGTTCAGGGATAAGTTAACGCATATACAATAGGACTACTTTAATATTCCAGTTTACGTTCAGTCGTAATTGGTTGTGTTTCAAAAGAAACCTATACATAAGAACATTTCGCCAACACAGATACTGATATCAGCTTCATTCTGAGTTCGAATAGCTAAACAACTCCTACCTGTATCAACCGTCCAGACAGAGGTTCGACGGCTCAGGGGTCGCAAGGAGTTGTCTAAACAGGCTTGCTTGCTTGTAGTTCGGGGAGTATCCGCAGGCTGTCGCTTCTTAAGCACAGCCTCTACGGTGGAGGTCTTCTCCGTAGAAATTCTATGCTGAAAATATATTTGTAAAGTTCCGACCCCGGACGGACATATGTCGCACTTTTACATAAGATTTATTGTGTCTTTGGTTTTTGCCAGATGTGTGGGTCTTTTTTAAATAAGGGGATTATTACGTGTGGAGTTACTGTGACTTTGTATATTATGCTGGCTGCTTTTGCTGTGTCGGTTAGGTTGTCTCGTCTTGTTGAAGTTTGGGGTAGAAACCCCTGGCTGTCGCCTATTGGGTTGTGTTGTGCAGGCGTTATATATGCTATAAGTTAAGCCTTTTGATTGGCTCTCGGCGCGTCAACCAACATAACAGTTTGTTGAACACGTGACAAAATTGTGTTGCCTATACTGCCTATATATGGAAACAGAGAAGTGACTAAGCTACACAGACTACACATCAGCATCAAAGGATTGGTACCAAAAGACCACTGTAGTTGGACATAATATCCTCAACAACAGATTGGCCGACACCCAGCTCTGGGCTTACACAAGAAACTTCACCGGCCCGTCACCCCTAATACTTTGCCGGCACTGTCAACAAGTGTACGACCCGGTACATTATCTACTCAACTGCCAGCCTACCCGAAGCACCGAAGAATACTTAACGGTCATCTCCGCCCGGAAGACTACAAACTTCCAGACCGCCACCTAGCAGCATTGCTCATAAGGAAATCAACATTCCTACCAGACATCATAACTCCCACTTCTCCAGAAAGATTCCTATACATACCAAGGACAGATCAGACCGCCCCTATGGACTAGTGGATAAGAGCGTGGGACTTGCGTACCCATAATCAATGCTGTTCGGGAGGCCGTAGGTTCGGATCCCGGCCGGAGGTTCGGATCCCGACCGCAACATTATAGTAGGAGGAGTTTTTAGTCCAACCAGGCAACTGGTAAGGTTTTTTCTCCTCCGAACGTGACTTTTATAGTAAACTGAGGTGCCACCACGTTAAACAACTCCCAGTTCGTCGATCGTCATAATAACACAAGTCAACACCAGGTGGCCGTGCCCAATAGGCATCAGCCAGGGGTCTCTATCCCAAACTTCATCAAGTTACAAGTTACTAAGCCAAAAAAAGTAGCAATACTGCACAATGGATTATTGCTAGACTAGACTAGGTGTGATGGGATCTTAATGAAGCATGTATGTGCGTGTGTGTGTGTGCGTCTATGTGTATGTGTGCGTGCGTGCTAGCGTGCGTGCGTACATCAGTCGGTGTGGCTATGTATGTGTATATGTATGAGTGTACATGCGTGTGTGCGCGCCCGCCAGCGCGTGTGAATACGTGTGTGCACGTATGCGTCAGTATGTGCGTGTGTGCGGGCGTGTACGTATGAGTACGTGTGTGTGGATGCGTGCGCGCGCGCTCAAGCGTACGTGTATAGGTACATATATCCTCAACATATCATATCATCAACAGTGCTGTCAACTGTTCGTGCTGCTCTCGAAGAACGTTCATCAAACTATAGCATGAAGATAGGAAGATGTCTTGATGATGAAAGGTCAGGCCAAAGAGAACGTTTGTTCTTATCACTTGTCACATGTCGCTATCTCTGTGATACCAATCATCGGTGTACTTCTATAGAGTATCATTACGGTGACTTTATCGAGGATGATTATTGTTATCTGATAACAGAATCACGAACATGTAACAATGTTTCTTATGGACGTCAGGACGTTCTGAGATATATTCGCAACAAGTAAACGAGTAAGATTGATTAAATCTGATTTATGTATTTGTATTTTGTATTTTGTATTTTGTAATAAAATCACTAAATCTAAAGTTCGTGCAGTCAGACATTGAAGGGTCTCTTTATGACCGAAAAGGTTTTTAAACCGTACTCAAATGAACATGTCCTGGAAAGTCTTCTAATAAGATAATTCTGAATAATTAATTTACGTATATTTTATATATATATATATATATATATATATATATATATATATATATATATATATATATATATATATATACTAGTTTGGAATGGCCTTTTGTAAAATAGTCTAAATTACCACAATTATATAATATATATATATATATATATATATATATATATATATATATATATGGCGCCTCCGTGATCTAGCGGTAGCGTGTTGGACCACAGTTCACTACCACCCGTGTTCGAATCTCGGCGTGGATATCTGAAGGTTGTTTCATCCTTGATTTCGCTTCATTACCTTTGGAGGTCGCTCGGCCCATTTAGCCTACCATGTGCAAAAAGTGACCGTAAAACATCATATATATATATATATATATATATATATATATATATATATATATATATATATATATATATTATAGTTAAGCTGTATAATCAGGTAATATGCATATTACCTGAAATTCTCAAGTAATGTGTATTAAATCTCAGTTAACAATAGACCTATTACCCTATTTTAAGATTTCATAAATTTTACATTAAATTATACTCCGTAGTTTATATAGGTTCATTAATGTTGTTAGAATCGTGTTGGCTTTTCCTCGGCAGTGGTGGTTAAATGAAAGAAAGAAATAAATATAAATAAATAAACAATGCCGAAACAAGCATACGTCACGTAGAGATAGAACCTTGTAATGAGATGATTTTATAGAAGTTCTTTTTATCGTTAATAATAATAATAATAATTACAAAACTTCTATAGCGCCAATATCCTCGATAAGAATCGAACTTAGTGGCGCACCTAGTGGAGGGGTTGGGCAAACTCATAGTCCGGGTACGATGCAAAGTTCACCAACTATGATCGGATGGAAAGGAAACTTAGGAAGGATAAGCAAGTCTGAAAAGGTGAGTTTTCAAATGGTGACGGAAAGAAACTATGTTATTTGATGAGTTAACATGTTCAGATAGAGAATTCCAAAGAGGAGGGACAGCAAATGGTTAGTACATCTTTTCAGGGATGTTAACAATTCGGTTTTTCTATCGTTGGTAGCCACCGATTAGGTGCATATTTTCATGAAAATATAACATAACTCGCTGATGTCACACCCTGTTTTTACGAAATACCTGCTTATAACGAAGACATGTGCTGGTCAGGCTAGATGCCCCTTTTAATCCAGTAATAAGTACTGCCGCTTATAATGAAAAGTCTGTACCAAACAACAACAAAAACACTTATTGCTCGATGTGAGAAAAATGAACATAAATTACTATTTATTTATCGAAGTACCAAGCTATAGAAATATTCTTCGAATGTTTATATTTGTCTTGATAATTATACTACCTTTCATATTTCGAAACATTTTGTAAACTCATCCCTTCTGCCGTTGTCGTACAATATATCGCACTCCCCCCCCCCCTACAGTTTATCCCCTCCGATAAATATTTTATCCCCCGGTTAAAATATTTGAAGTGGCAAAATACTTTATCCTCCCTTAAAACATGTCATCTCCTTAGCATAACATATTTTAACACACCCCCCCCTCTATTTCTATATCGTATCCTATTTCAAGCTTATATTACTCCGAACACAAATTAAGAATTTATGGTTAACTTTGAATTCTACCAATGAATGTCATAACGCTGAATCCGTTCAAATACATCAAATAATTATTGCGACATCAATAAATACGACAATAACCTATCATTAACCCCCAGCAAAGATTTGTTTTTTGATGGTATACTTATACGATCATGTCGACGACTACGACAAAATGGCCGATGGACGATGACTCGTGTACGCCAGGACCTGTTACAGCCACGTGTGCTGTTCTCTTACGTTGGCAAGACAACGCGATCTCGTACATCTTCGATAACGTCATATCTATGTTCAAAACTAACTATGTCGGTCACAGTTGACTGTTCAACGACATGAACATATTTTGGAAATATATATTCGTAAAATATATATTCGTTAACTTAAGAGGTTTTTATTTACGATTAAAGTTTGCTTCTATTATTGGAACATCCATATTTGGTAATATTCACGGATAATCATTTGTTAGTTGAACACATCACCGAATATGGCAATCAGTAGTGCTGTTGTCATAGAAATTAAATTAAATGTTCTTATAGGGTCATTTCTAATGTCCAAATCAGGACGCGTTAAATCTAGGCTTATAAGAGTTTATAATTCTTCATATCATAGTTCAACGCCTAATATAAACTATATAAACCATGTATCAACTAGAATACGATACCCTTATCTGAGTTATCAATTACTGTTTAAAGAATCGTTACCCGGATGGTGTTAATAAAGATACTAAACACCACATTAAATCGCAATCAAAAGCATTTAAAGTTGAAGGAGCTGAGCTTTATCATATAACAAAAGCAGGAACAGTTAGAACAGCAACACGCCGTGATGAAGCGGGTGAAATAATTAATAGAATACCTTATGATATAGGAGGATCCCACTTCGGTCAGGAAAGGACAATCCGAAAAATAAGCGAAAGGTACTGGTGGCCAGGGATGTCTACACAAACATGTGCGTAAGTTCTGCAAAAATGGTCTCCTCTAAAATAAGGCAAATCCAAACAACAAACCACAAGTTGCCAGCTTACACCCAGTGCCTGTTACTGATAATATTGTTTAAAGGTACGCAATTTATTATTCCATGCTTAATTCATAATGGCAAATGTACTATAGTGAAATTGCACTATAAACTAGATTTAATTAATGCTTTTGGTAGTTAATGAAGTAGGTCAAACTGTCAGTTATGAATGTATTTCCATATAACTCAATATGTTAGTGTAACAGTTGAACTATTACTCGCCGAAAGAGTGAGTAAGAGCAAGAGAGAGAGAAATAGAATGAATGAATCAATGAATCAATGAATCAATCAATAAATCAATCAATCAATAGGGTTTAACCTCACCCCAACATCCAGATGTGTTATATAGCGCCTACAACAGTGGTAATTACAAATTAAGTTTTCCTCAAAAATGATTAACTATAACACGGCAAATTATTATGTTTCAACTAAAAACCAATAGCTTACATGTAAGTGCCGAGTCCAGCATTAAACCAAAGTAAATAACTAAGTTAATAAACAAAAGGTATTGACGTGCACAAAGTTCAAAATAATCAAATCATTCAAACTCTTAACTTTAAAATATTTGTTAAAATGTATAGTATTATCCAACTTCGTTTAAATAATCAAAACGTGTGGTTTTCTTTAACTTGAATAAAACATTCGTCCAGCGAGAGAGAGAGAGAGAGAGAGAGAGAGAGAGAGAGAGAGAGAAAATATATATATATATATATATATATATATATATATATATATATATCAGCACCATAATCATCGTCAACATTATCATCATCGTGGTTATTGTAATATTTAATAAAGCCACTTTTTAATAACCGTTCATTTATTCATTCTTTTGGCTTCATTTATGTATAGGCTTAACTTTGTCTCTCTCTCTCCTCTCTCTCTCTCTCTATATATATATATATATATATATATATATATATATATATATATATATATATATATATATATATTTCCCTCGACTTGATTCCCTGTACAAAAACTAAATAAACACAAAATGTGAAGTATGAAATAGAACAAAATGATAACATTTTGTTCTATATGTTTATAGATGGGGCATGGATCTAATCGGGCCGTTGACAAAGTATCTGTCCAAGTGGATGGAAGTTGTTCCAATCCCAGACAAATCAGCACAAACCATTACAGATCAAGTACTTGCTTTGGTTTAACGATTCGGTGTGATGAAATTCCTGGCGCATGATAAAGGCTGAGAGTTTAGCAATAAGATATTGGACATTGCGACAAATCGTCTCGGCATCGAACAAATCATATCCATAACACACCACCCACAAACTAATGGCTTAACCTAACGCTTTAATCAGACACTGGTAACGCAACTTATGAAGAGTTCATCTGATAAGAATTGGGATACGAGAGTTTCTTCGGTGCTCTTTAGCTACAGACCAGTAATGCCAAAAAAAACTATCAACCTTTCTCCGTTTGATATAATGTATGGAGTGAAGCCTCTTCTACTCATCGAAATTCATTTTCTAACATATAAAAGTTCATCTACTTCTTTGCTTTGTGACATTAATGCACTGGATAGTGAGTGATCTTTCGACAAGGATGACCTTGCGCAAAACTCGGCTTGAAGCAAATAGATCTACAGCAGCAAAGAACATCCATGAAGTCCAAAAGAAACAAAAAAGCTACTTACAACTTCACTGTTGGCCAGAAAGTAGTGAAAGAGAACAGTCGGAAGAAAACCAGAAAAGGAGACAAACTCTCCAACAGGTGGATTTGCCCTTACATCGTATCTGAACAGCTGGGCAAAGGAACATACAAAGGCAACAAATCAAGTTAAGAAAAAATAAGTAAATGCAAAGTGTCGAAACCAATATGCAGATACCTGTGTGGAAGATGCTGTAAGCAACAGCAATACTTCACTATCTACATCTACAACCAGCTTTAATCGACCAAACAAGATTGGTGAAAGTAATATCAAACCTTGGATCAAAGATCTGAACCTTCAAAAAGATGACCTATATATTTTGGAATGAGAAGACCGGCTGAACGACAGGTATATAGATGTTGCTAACCAGTTACTTAAACAACACGGTGGCAATGGCTGTTGACAGATATCGCTGCCAGCACAGACTAGCTTCCAGTCAGTCAGTGGTGATACCATCCTGATCTTGCATCATGGTAACGATCACTGGGTATGCACCAAAGAAGTCGTTTATTTAGCAGACATCTTACGCCTAACTCCAACTGAAAGCATAAAGGAGCAGATGAGATAAATATATTACAGTTTTAAGAATGATAATAATGACACACTTGAAATATAGCTGATCAAAGGGGCCATGCAAGCAAATGCTTCGGACTGTGGAGTTTTCACCATTGCATTTCCAATCGAATTTGCAGTCAGTGGAAATTTATCTACTGCATATTATATCCACCCAGACATGAGGTGGATAGGACTATTTATATGATCAGCACGATCCTTACAATCTAATTCCGGACTTCAATTGATCATATGTTTAATCTTGGATTCATAGATCACTTAAATAATAAAAATCGAGAGAATTTCAAATGACGAGTTTCAGATAAATAGGTCGGCAATTCCGGTCTTAAAAATATCTCTGATAATTTCGGCGGAATCGTGCATTTTGTTCACTAGTTTTTATATGAAGCCAACAAGACAAGTTTACACTGAAAACCTTCTATTGGAAATCCCCTATTTAACCATAAACTACTGTACAACAATCCAATATATCACATAAGGATTATATGGGGCGTATCAATACTCATCCACCGCCATCCAATCAGAACAGATCAGATCATTTTCCACGCGTAGAACACATGTGAATTACAAATATAAAGTAACCCGCGTAGAACACATTTGAATTACAAATATAAAAGTAACCCGCGTAGAAAATATTTGAATTACAAATATAAAGTGTACCCGCGTAGAACACATGTGAATTACAAATATAAAGTGTACCCGCATAGAACACATGTGAATTACAAATATAAAGCAACCCGCGTAGAAAACACATTTGAATTACAAATATAAAATAAAGTCCCGAGTTTAGGAACCCACAATACTTTATATACTAGTGAGAGCAAGATTCTCTCACAATGGCGAAATATTTGAGTAGGAAGATATTTATAAGTGGTGACTTCAATGCTAATTATACGTTGTTGTTGTTGTTTTAATGAAACAATGAAAACATAACTGAAACGACTCCCTTTGGAATTATCCCCACATAAGACTAGCCTAGACCTGGCCAAGATTTATTTTGTATTGTTGTTGATTCTT
>JAODUP010000900.1:27500-152431 GCA_025642065.1 Paralvinella palmiformis
GTCGGGGCAAAAAGGAACACAGATTGCAAATTTCAGGTTTATAAACATGGTGAATTATTGTTGTGTCGATGGTTGTATTAGCCATGGGCGTGAAAGATATACAAAAGGATTATCTTTTCATCGGTAAGTATAAGGAACACACTTAAAATAGCTGTTAAAGCGTTGTTGTTTTGGGCGGGAAATTAAGCTTAACTATTATTATATTTAGCATGTTCGACAACCCCCGGCCCGTCCTGGCCTTTGATCCCAACTAGACTAGATCTACGGACTTGCATAAAACGACATTTACATATTTCATGGCATATAATAGGATAGGAGTAATACAGATTCTCTGCACAAAATTATACACACATCACAATAAATGTCTGTATTCATAGGTTCAAAACTCAAAGCGCAGCCGCGTCATCGTTGCTTTTTGTCCCGAACGGAAGTCAGCGCTATTTGGTCATGGCGCCCCAATCAAACACCACTGAGTGCTCAGTCCAGTTTTCTTTCAGGTCAGTGGTTCCTATTATTAACAACAAAAAGGGTCTTATTACAGATAAGGACATTTACAGATTTATTTCCATTACTTGTGTTGTTTCTTTTTAACTTTTTGGAAAGACTACAGTTTCAGTTGGAAACTTCTAGTAATCAATTTGAATCGCAAGCAAATAATGGAATATTATAATCAACGCTCTAGTCCAGTATATATTTGTTATCTTGATACTTCAAAAGCATTTGATCGTATTAATTATCGGTGTCTCTTTAAGAAACTTATTAAACGTAATATAGATGTTACTTTGATCCGTGTAACCAATTATCCAAATTCTTTGCTGTGTCTAATTGTCGAAGACGGGGTGGATTCACGTCATCTGTGTTGTTTAGTATATACATAGACGAGCTCAGTTACAATTGGAACCAGAGTTATATTCTCCGTGAACTGATCGATATTGTGCTGACTTTATAGCTTATTGCTTTAAGTTTTAATGTTTTTAATGAGAAAAAGACGAAGTGTGCGTGTATCAAAAAAAAATTAACTTCAAGGTTTATTTGTACCTCTGCCTTAATTATGTACCTCTGACTTTCGAGACAAGTAACAAATATTTAGGTGTAATTATACATGATAAACATGAGAATGGTGATGAAATCATGAGACATGTTAAATCATTTTATTCCAGAGGAATACGCTTATCAGTCCCTTCAAAACGTGTTCTGCCAGGTATTAAAGTAAAGTTATTAGATCATTCCTTTGATTGTCATTTGTGGCCAAAATATAAACAGTATTCATATAAGCCTGTTGTAGTGGCCTTTAATAATATGTACAGAAACGTATTTGGTATTATAAGGGGGGAGAGGGTGTATTGAATTGATGTCAATAATAATATTGATTCATTTGGGGTACTGATTCCCAACAGTGTTCATAGTTTTTAAAACACGTTCAGGTGCTACTAGAAATTTGCTAGTACAATGTATTATTTCTAGTCTGTTTTACTATCATTCTAGCTCTTGTGCTAGATGGACTAATATTTGTATATATTTTTTACCTCACTGTATCACCTGTATATGGAATTTTATATTCTGAAATATATTAATTGAATTAAATAAAGTATTGGCGAGTACAGTAAAACCCTATTGCTGACCGGTAACTGCCTGTGTCTCGGATAAAAGATCGCTCTCTTGTTGGTCAGGAAAACATGTATTACATAGGAAGCAGATATATCGTTGCCAGTAGTCACTGTCATTGCAACACATCTAGATTCACAAGACGGTACTACTTCTACATTTGACCTTTGGTTTCACTTTTCCCAAAAGGGTGTGGGTTTATTAGATACTGGGTGCCTTTATTGGAAACAACACGGTGCATTCGTCTAGTGTTAAAGTGTATATAAAGGAAAATCGAGATACAGCAATAGTTTATTGGCGAAGTGAAAGACACATTGACAACCTTAAGACTGAAACACTATACTGGATATAAACTCCATATGTGTTTGTGTGTGCGTGCGTGCGTGCGTTTTTTGTTTTCTTTAGTTCTACTACAATCTGTGTATTGGATCAAAGCATTATGATGACAGAGTTTACATCAGACGTTATGACTATTAGCGATGACGTTGACTGGCCGTCGTCTGTCAGAACAAAACTGATCAAAGAAAGTGATCGATAGTGAATGTTGTGTGTTATCTGTTGATAAGACTAGAAATAATTGATACATGGAAGTGTACTGTCTGTTAGCATCTATTGATCAGAACTTGAAGTAAATGGATGACTAATTTGGTAATAATCATTCCATCATAATTTATGTTTAAGTTTACACGTTACACATTGATATTATGTCAGTTTCGTACGATTATTAGTGTACGCATTTGCAAATAATTAATCTGTTTGATTAAAGCCTGGTTTCTTCTTCCCACTAAATAGTGTCTGCTTGCCTTTTTCGTAACCCAAATTGTCCGTTTTCCATTTTGCAGTCAATCGTCCTACTTTCGTCTTTCAGTCCATGTTAATTAAATAAACAATTACTATATAATATGTTTCGCTTATATCGATCCATAGAATCTGAATCATATACACTTTCTCCTTTTTTTATGACTGACGAAATTAAATCTTGGCCGATTCTTTATTCCAGCCTTTCGTTGACGTTTTTTTAACGATTTTATTATTATATAGTTATGACAATAATTTCTTGTTTTCCAAATAAGTGAAATAAAATCAGAAATCGTAAACATAACTTCTCAGATTAACTACAGAAAGACGACCGATTATACAATGTAGTGAATAAATTCTGTGGATAGTTTTACATTTTCTATCCAGTTTTGATAGATTAAGCACAAATTTGTACTGTGTGTGTCAGGGTTTGGAAATATATTCCACTTTCTTGGAATTCCAAACACCGAATATTCCAATACCTTTTAGGAACTGATGCTTTCTATAATGTTTTGATACTTTTTAGAATCTTCAAATGGCTACTGTGTTTTAGTTCGTAGTGACTCGATATATCTCTAAACAAGGCTTGTGCGCGTGTGTGTGTGTGTGTGTGTGTGTGTGTGTGTGTGTGTGTTGTAGAGAGAGAGAGAGAGAGAGAGAGACATAATTATCAACACAGGCAAAACTTTGTTTTTATGTCATATATAGTATTAATCCTCTTACCAGGCCATGTTTAATTCTATAGTAACGTAACGTAATTAAAACATCAAAATGGAATGTATATTGGCTCGTGTTTCAAGATGTTTATCCGACACGTGTGGGCCACAAATCCACGATATTAACAACGTTGCACCGCCGGACTCGGACTTGTGCCCATGAGATGACGCCGCCATGTCGTTGTCGATAAGAGACACCTCGACAACGACGACGAAATCAAACTTTGAAGGTTTTCAACAACGCAGCGGACATGCTTCGTTATTTAGGCAATACATAATTAATTGAAAACAGCCAATTGTCCCACTGAATATCTTAAGATGGTGATTGCACCGTGTCTGAGATGACAACCCGAGGTAGTCGCTTATACATTGACTACCTAGATAGTCATGGATAGTTGGACGTTTTGATTATTTGGTAGTCAAGTCCATGTGGCTACCATTAGATAGTCACGGTGACTATTTTATTGTAGTCCACTGTGTCACTTGTATTTATGACAAGCTAGTCATTAACATTATCTAATAGTGTTCACACGGTCCGAGGAGGTAGTCAGAGAGATAATCGGGTACTCCTCACTTTGATCATCCCAACCTGGACAGATGATCCCTCGTGTAAGGTGTTATCACAACGACATCTAAGTAGTACTGTGATGTTCTGGTGTGGAAACTGGAAGAAAGCTCTAAACAAATAAAAAACATATATTGATTTTATTACATTTGTATAAAGGATCACCAATAACATATACCACTACTCTATACCAACAATCTCAATAAAATTATCATCTATATAGAGTATTATAATGTGAAACTAAATAACACAAATAGTGACTCTTTGTTACATCAAATTAAATAAGCGTAATCCCTAAAAACACTACTCTCTCTCCACATCAAGATCAAAATAACAACATTGCCGGTAAAATACAACATACATGGTACAATGATTGTCAGCATCAGATTCGATTAGCACTATTGTTCATAATTGAAATTATAACTGTTTAATACAACTTTTATTTAAGTAACCACGAATATCCGAAATATAATTACTATTCCTTGGTTAGGTGACAAATTCTTCAGAGGTATTTTTACTTCATTTTTTGACGCAAAAATGCACTGATAAAATTAATGCTCAGTTCGATTTAGCATCCGGTAACTACTGGTAAGCAAAATTATGATCATAATATTCAATTCCAAAATATCATTTGAAACCTTTCCGGGCAAGCAAAATTCCTTAACCAGCCATTAACGGGAACGTTTCTCAGCCTTATTTGTATCATGTGTATTGCTTTTGCTGTTCTTTTTGTATGGTACCTTATGGCAAGTGCTAATTTTGCCAATAAATGATGCCACTTCCCGATCATTATCCTTTGCCCATTTACCATCTGACGATGATCGAGATGTTATGGACAGCACTGCTCTGTCACAAAAACTCAAAGTGCGAATGCGGATGTCAGGTTAAGCAATATCGAAAACACAAAATGTGGCCAAGTAACGAGTGAAAACTTGAACAAAGTCACCACAGTCGAAAACTTCCTGACCATCGGCATAGGGCTGGGATGATGATACGTGATCAAAGGCAACGGGGTCAGAAGGAAGCAATGTGATTACTCGTGCATTTATTACAGGTGGAAGTTTTCTTCTAACTATGAAGAATTCATTATCTTTTAAGAGACAAGGAATGGCCAGTGATGACAGACAAGAAGCAACATATTTTGAGTGATCTTTATCAACATTTGATACAGTAATGAAAATGTCACTGATAAAATCAGTTTTAGATTCATGTACCAATTCTAACAGAATGTTACCCTAAGTGTCAAACATTTCTAGTAGTTGTTCGGTTAGATTCCATTCTTTTATACGCGTGAACTCGTTTAATAGTTGTTCCTGGGAGACAATCGATGGGTATTGTTGAAGCAATTCTGCAATTGGTATTTTGTCTTCTACCACTCTATTGCAGCTATCATAAAGTGTTCTGTCCATAAGTAAGGTCACCATATTAGTATCAGGCTGCTTGTGGAACATTTCCTTTTGCAGCCAAACAGTGTATCATCATATCGACTGATACGTATTTTAATTTATATGAAATAGAATAATAGGGTTTCCAATCGTTCGCAGTTGCTGTTATTTAATAAACATGCTGACTTAGGATGTTATTTCTTATTAAAAACCATCCTGCTTGTTTTCATTTATCACTTTTAGCTCAAATATTATGATTTCTGTCTGGACCATTTTCCTCATATATCAGATTAAATATCTCAGGAATCATGTCCTTGCTGCTGACTGGGAACAACTTAACTTAAAGCTAAAACAACATAACTTGTCTAATTGTTACTCATCCAGAAGCCAACAATACGACCCCCCCCAAAATACAAATCATCAAAATACAAGGTCACCATTATACTATTATAAGATAAATATCCGCCTGTTATGTAAATGATATGTCTACCTACAGAATAATATATATCTGATGTGGCTTTTATGTATAGGATTTCGTTTACGCTGGAGTATTTATTTGTCAACAGACCACTAACTCTCAGCGAATAATAAATACATATTATCAAGTTAAGTGGGTCACTTGGCCATTTTAGTGCAGTCAATCAGTATCATTATGTATAATCCGGTATACGTACGAAGACATGCGTGCTGGGATTAACATAGATTCAGTATCCTTTTATCTAGTCAGTGTAATCTCTCAGTTCACACGTCTTCATTATTAAAGTGTGCTCATCTTTGAATTGTAAATACCGAAGAACAATTGGAGAAACCTCTCAATGACCTGCTAAACCACACTCTTTACTATATTGGCTGATAACTCGATATAATAGGTGGTGCACCTGGCGGGTATTTTCTTAATACAGTCATACAAACTGTATTATGTATGGTGTATTAAATCTGGTCTTGGGGATTTTGGTGTACTGGATATTAGTGTCCGGACTATAGCGTACATACGTTAGTGCACATCGATGTTAATGGACCTGACATTTGTCTACCGGATGTTAGTGCGCAAAAGGGTGAACGTTAGTGTACTGGATATTAGTGTACGGAAGTTAGTGTACATAAATGTAAGTGGACGAAAAAAAGGTGAACGTTACTGTGCAACATAATACAGCTATTTAAAAATAAAATACTATAAAATTATAACTCGAACCTTTAAAACTATTTATTAAAACAGGTAAACATTGTAAAAACTTTACCAAAATCTTCATATCTTCGGCTGCTGTTCAAAAACCAAAAGATCAAAATAATTCAAAAGATTAAAATTCCCAAGAGCAACTCTGCAAAGTATATCAGTGACGTATACGGTATTATTAGGGGATGTGTTCATAATACATCAATAGCGCTTAGTGTTATTTGGATTTAGTGATATTTTCAATGTACGCTAATGTCTGGTACACTAACACCCACGTACACTAAAATCAGGTACATAAACATCTATGTACACTAACGTCTGTACATTAACGTCAGTACACTAATATTCAGTACACTAACACCACCAAACCATTAAATCTTTATCACATATTTACTAGCTATGTGGACAATTTATGCAATAATAAATATCGCATTAATATGTCACGAAGCAAATTATTATTAAAAAGACATTTAATTGAAGATTTATATATTACCAAGGTGTACACGCTGTTGTGGTGTAGTTGGTAACGTACTGCACTGTAGACGTCCAGCATGGCTAAAGTATTCTGCGTGAGATCACCCCCGACTCGAAATAAACGACTAACTGGCTGACTCACTCACTTACTCACTCACTCCGGAGGCGTATCACCGAAACCATCAGGTACCACGTAAGTAGTGTTCAGTGCAAGCGCCACATCGAGAGGTGGGGCATATTTATAACTATTTCATTTAATCGTAATTAAGGATAGTTTTTGCCTAGATGGGTTTCTTTTAACTTCTAGTCAGTGGCGTGCAAAGGTTTGTTGATGCCCGGAGACCAACTCCGAGTCTTTGATTGTACGCCCTGCTGGACTCAGCCATAGGGCCTAGTACTGAGAAGTGTGAGAAAGGCAAACATCTTAAACATTCAAAAACAGATGAAATAAACCTTTCATTCAAATCAAATATAAACTATCACTCTTTGATTGGATGCCCCCTTTTATTTGGATTCCCGGGGTGTCGTGCTCCCTGTACCCCCTTTCTGCACGCCACTGCTTCCGATAGGGATTCCTTCCCCCGGCCATCTGGTATGAAAGTTTCAAAGCATGTTTCAGTATGTCTGTGGATAGGAAACATTTCCCAAACATCAGTTCAGAGTTCTTTGAAAGGAAGGATGTGTATTATAAAATTTGTAAACAATAAAATCACCCTTCTGTTACCTACCAATTGTGAAGTTTAATTTCCCTGTTCACAAAAAAACACAGGGAGTGTAATGTTTCTAGTCCTAGTTCACTTGTCATGTTACACAGCGCTACTCTCTTGCACGGGTAAATAATGTATAAGAACGTGCATCAACATTAAATAGACGTACAACATAAACAATGTGCTTATGAGGTGTTGCTTGTAAACACGAGTTATAAATGTATGAAGTTCAATAATAACACAATTTTGAAGTAAGAAACATCGCCACCAACTCATATAAACTACCAAATAGAATCTGATAACGAAATATATACCTCACCTGTGGTTTACAAATGGCCTAAAGCAGTTGAACATTCATACATATCAACACCCTGTCACCTTCAAACTGTTAGACCACAAGTTGTGTGTCACAGTTCGGAGTTTCTGGATTATTAGGACAATAGGGTGTCTTGTTATTCTCTTACCTTCAAAAACCGTTTAGTAAGAAGAGTTAATTAAAAAAATATGATGGAGGTGATGATGATGATGATGATGATGTTGGTGGTGATCTAGAAGCTTTAGACGTAATTCCTATTTGAAGGGTAATTCTGTCCTAATTTGTTTCACGTGTATTTTATGGTATTAGTAGTTGAATAGTCTAGTTTAATTCGTGACTAATTTTGTTTTCACTTGATTTCTCATAAAGTTTACCTCATCGACATTCCTTTCGAGACCTAAACCCGTTCAAATTTGTTTAACAAATGTACTGATTCTTCTGTGATCAGAAATCGTAAACACAACTACTCCATCACGTAAACTGACACACACACATATACATACACACATATACATACACACACACACACAGAGAGAGAGAGAGAGAGAGAGAGAGAGAGAGAATGAGAGAGAGACACACACACACACACATACACACACATTTGAATAGAGGTCATTATACCAGGCAGGATTCAATCAAGATCTACCAGCATATCCATGATGATTGTTTACAAGCATCATATTGCTCGTGCTATTTCATTCCGGATCTGGTTTAAAGAGAGTTTTAAATTTGAGTAAAATAACAATGCTCAGAGTTGATTTCTCAGTTTGAGTTAATATGAATTCCCTCCAAACATGTCTAGTGCAAATGGCTGCCACCCAGACACGTTTTAAGAGACATGTTTTACCCCCATAAACATGTTTTAAGTGTTACGATGGCTAATTATATATGCAAATATGAGTGAAATAACAATGCTCAAAGTTGCTTTCTCAGTTTGAGTTCATCTGAATTCCCTGTAAACATGTTTTAGTCATAATGGATGGCTAGCACCCAGACATGTTTTGAGATACATTTATTATCCCCATAAACATGTTTTGAGTGTTATGACAGCTAATTATATACTTTTAATGGTACTTCTAATTATCCCAGTTTTCAAATCTGGCTGCCGTGTATGTATCAGATATCAATTACCGACGCACGAGCGATAATTGTGAAAATAACCCTGTTTTATTACGTGTATTGCCTCGTTGTTTACGAAGAATGGAAGACACGGGGCAACTGTGTTTCTAGGCTCTAGTTTCTAACCCCTAACCCCTAACCCTAACTTTTATTTCTACATTTTCCTTAATGATTTTACATGAAAAAATCTGTTACAAGACACTGTTTCTTGGAATTAAACTGTTGCTGACTTGCTAAGTTTTTAATGGCATTCTTATACTGAAAGCATTATGCATGTCAGGCACTGACTGAAGATAGATATTCAATTTTGCACACATGCCGATTGCTTCAGCATGAGATGGAGGCTTTGGTGGAGGATCATCGTTGCAACGTTGTGTCAACAGATACTGGTTTACGTTTGCTAGCCATTGCGATATTTGATTACTGTTAGAAAATCGTCTCCATTTAAACAAGTTGGCAAGCCAATCCGAAGTTCGTAGTTTATCAAACGCCAAAAACCATTTGAAGTGACAGAGCGACCTCCAAAGGCAATCAAGCGAAGTCAAAGATGAAACACCCTTCAGATATGCCCACGCCGAGATTCGAATACGGGTGGTGGTGATCTGTGGGGTTCAACACGTTACCGTTAGACCACGGAGGCGCCCTGCTATCTGAAATTAGACAAATTGAATAACAAATAGAACCTTTTAGAGTTATACTCCTTACCGCTGGGTAGCTAAATCGGTTTGTCTGTGAGTATAAACAACACATCGACACAAAAATGCCATTTAGTCAGCGGCGTATTGTTCATAAGGCAGAATAGAGACTAGGGGCCGTCAATTTATTATTTTCCTGATGCACTGTTACTAGAGCCCTGGGGCTGCAATTAAAACAAATTATGAGTAGAATTCTTCAGAAGACCCAATCCCAAATTGTTGAGGTTTAGAAACGGAAGTCCGAATTTAATATTTGTTTAAGTGAAACTGGACAAGCTTGTTACATCTCTTTTCTTTCACACACACACACACACACACACACACACACACACACACACATATATATATATATATATATATATATATATATAATTTTACTTCGGACTCATATTTAAGCCGGTTATCAAATAATTACTGGTGAGATCTAACATCTGTTATCTGTTATCGTAACTTTGTTTTGTTAGTCTAACCAGATTAGAACTGTTCCTTTTGTTGTATATCTTGTCATTGTGTAGTATATATCCGGTGTTCAGTGAGACTGACAGCGTCCGAAAACGCTGTCATATACGCTTCGTTTTTTCTTTAGTATTATAGGGGGCCTCTGCGGTCTAGTTCGTAGCGCGTTGGACCACAGATCACTACCACCTGAGTTCGAATCTCGACGTGGGCATATCTGAAGGTTGTTTCATCTTTGGTTTCGCTTCATTTAGCCTACCATGTGCACAAAGGTGGCCGTAAAACATCAATCATCATCATCGTCATCATCTTTAGTATTATAATGAAAAACAGTTCGTGATCTAGATTTGAAAAAGCGTTTGTTGTTTCCGTTCGTGGTGTGTTATCAACTTATCGAGATGTCCTTAAACGCATCTGACATTAGATCTGGTTATGTAATATTTCACACCACTCGTTATGTGAGGCCAGAAACGTTATGGCAGCATTAATCGTATCAAATATTAAAATAATATTTTTTAATGAAATAAAACAAAGAAAATAAATATTGTAATTCCTATGCAAAGAAAGAAGCGTTATGGATAGTTTAGCCATGACTAAGTTGATAACCCGTCCATCATCAATTCTATTATGATCAACAGGAAAACTGGTTCGCTGAAACCGACATCAGAACTGTCACGTTGTTACTTGTGTGGGCTTCCAGAATTCGGAAATGTTCGCGATACACCATGACACACTGGTTCGTTTTCAAATATCAAATATAATAATCAAATATCTGATACCGTCGTTTAATAGCTAATTAACAGCCCCATAGCAAGCAGGAGTTCCGACTGAGCAGTGGCTAGAGTGGTGCGCTGCAAACTTCCAGGTTGTGAGTTCGAATGTGGCTGTGTTTGTGGGCTGTGTTTACCTAGGCAGATACTTCATAAGTCCCATATGCGAGTAGCTTCGAGGCTAAGCAACTCAAATCAAAGAAACAAATTAATCCATAGCAACCTAGCTTGTGGGGTCCCAGAATATATATATTTACCCAAATCACGGATCTGAAGATGTTGTGACTAAAAAGAGCGCATCACAACTATCTCTTTCAATTTTATTCGTTACATATAACATCGTAATTAGTCTGCGATAAAGTGATGTGCATCCTTCCTAAGCTTCCACCGCATCTAACTATTTGTTGATGAATTTTGCATGGTACCTGGACTTTGAGTTTGACCAATCCCTGTACTAGATGCGCCACTGAGCACGATTCTTTTCGAGGATATTGGCGCACTAGAAGTTTTGTAATTATTGTAATTATTATTATTATTATTATAAAACGTGAAGTGAAACTTATTTGTCGCCATGATATCAACACGCGGGAATTGTTTGTCTAATAACACTGTTCTTGACATTTCATTTTGGCAGAAAGTGCGAGGAGAGCTTCTATCGATATCGGGGTGTTGGTGTACTGGATATTAGTGTACGGACTTTAGCGTACGTACGTTAGTGCACATCGATGTTAATGGACCTGACATTTGTGTACCGGATGTTAGTGCACAAAAAAGTAAACATCAGTGTACTGGATATTAGTGTACGGAAGTTAGTGTACATAAATGTAAGTGCACAAAAAAGGTGAACGTTACAGTGTAACATATTAAAACTATTTTTAAAAAAAATACTGTAAAAATTATAACTCAAACCGTTAAAACTAATTTTTAAATTAAACATTGTAAAAACATTACTGAAATAATAAAATCATAAATTGTGCACAATTCCAGAGAGAATGTCAAAATGTCTGTAACTGAAGGCCCTACCAATCTCAGAATTATCATGTTGTTATCTTCATATCTTCGGTTGTTGTTCAAAACTCAAAAGATCAAAATAATTTCAAACATAAAAATTCCAAAGATCAAAGATAAAAAAATTCGAAGATGAAGAAACCTCCAATGAGCAACATCGTAAGTTCTACAAAGTATGCCAATGGCGTATATGGTATTACCAGGGGATGTGTTCATAATACACCAATAGCGCTTAGGGTTATTTGGATTTAGTAATATTTTCAATGTACACTAATGTCTGGTACACTAACACCCACGTACACTAAAATCAGGTAAATAAACATTTATGTACACGAACGTCCGTACACTAATATCCAGTACACTGAAACCCCCAAACCATTTATATCGCATCGTTGCGCGCGAGCCTACACACACACACACACACAGGGGGAGGGAGAGAGAGAGAGAGAGATAGAGAGACACACACACACACAGAGAGAGAGAGAGGGGGGAGGGAGCCTCGTGTGTACGTGCAAAACGCGTAGATTTTGTTTAGCTCGGTTGCTATGGCACTGGACAACATCCTCAATGTCTCCGGTTATCCACGTCGTCTCCGTAGCGGGGCGGTCGGTTTATATCAACAAAAAATAAACGCTAACCTATCTATACCCATCCCGTTCGTCAATCCCTAAATGTCATACGTCTAAACTCTCTAGGGAGCTTGCTTTTCCCGCGGCGGATATCAAATTTCGGGTTTTAAATCCGGTCAAGCGGCCACGCTGAAACCCGTGCGGCTCGTCTTTAACAATTACTACCGGCGCTTTAATTATTGGCTTATCAGCGCGTCGAGGTCATCATCATTACGGGTCAGCCACTAGGAAACTGTTATAAAACACTCCAACTGATATGGTGTCAGTCAGAGCACTGAGAAATCTACCGATATCGGCTCTCCAGATAACGACACAGTAAAGGCTCATAGGTTATTATTAGGCTGGGCGCGTTGTCCGCTCGTCAGGGAGCTTCGCTTAAGCAAGATCGTGTAATGAAACGCGGAAAATGGTCGGTCGAGATTGATTATCAATTACATTTCGAGCTGCTGGCTCACGACGCGAAAACGTCGGATTGGGAACATCGAGGCGCCCAGTTTTTTTCGGCTGCCGATGCTCTCCGGGCGCTCATCGGCTCGGCGGGCGAAGGCTACGATGTGGACGTGCGTTCGTAGGGTTCTCCGTAACTGTCTGATAGCCGTTCTGATCGTATCGGTGGCCAGTACCATACTGGCCCTGCGCTGGACGGTGACTGGCTATTCCGGAGCGCGGCGACTCGGTCGGATCTCCCTCACGGCGGTCCAGCCGACGTACAGACCGAGCGGCGTCACCTTAGAGGCCAACAATTCGCTCAACATTCTGACCAACGAAGCACTCGCTCAGTCGGCAAATGGCGAAAGTCCACTGAGAATTCCGCTCGACCTTGAGGAGGAAGCCATCAGGATCTGTGAGCAGCAAACGTTTAACGGGACCCGGACGCTGTCGACGGCCAAGTTTATCGTGCCCTCTGTTATGGAATATCAGTGCGACGTCCTGGGGCGATGTAGTCGGGAATATGACAAACGAGTTGAGGCTTCAGGAAGCGGCAGGATGTGTGCATGTTTGCCGGAAACACTGGGTAAGCGTCTCTCTCTATCTCTCTCAAACACCCCCCACCGTGTGTGTGTGTATTTTGTGGTAGGGGAATAAAGTAGCTCTCTCTTATCCATCTATCTATTTATAATAGCATCATAACATAAATACGTTTATATATATATATATATATATATATATATATATATATATATATATATATATATATAACCTTCACACACATACACACAACAAAGATGGGAAAGAAACAACGCATTGACATTAAACCTGTGCTCAACATACGATCTTTAGTAGGTCGAAAACGAATTTAACTATACACATATATATATATATATATATATATATATATATATATTTGTCTCAAAGTGTGCATGTCTAGATGTGTGCGTATATAGAATATATAAAACCCAACTAGAATGGCCGTATAATATAAACTTTGTTACGATTAATTTACAGTTGGAAAGATACACTTAAACAAATCAAAGTTACAAAACATATCCTGGACTGAGCTAATGTTCACACACAAAGGCCTTTTACCTGGAGGTCACTGGAAACCACGTGACTGTATTGCTCGAAGACGAGTGGCTGTGATTATTCCATACAGAGACCGACAACGCCATCTACGGGCGTTCCTTGCTCACATCCATCCAATTTTACAGCGCCAGCTGCTGGAATATCGAATTTTTTTAGTCGAACAGGTGAGATTTTATATAAGACGAATTTCATGCAGTGACAGACACACATATGTCAATCACCTGAGTTCACATCTCGGCGTGGGGCATATCTGAAGGGTGTTTCATCTTTGACCTCGCCTCATTACCGTTCGAGATCTCTTGGCCCAATTACCCTACTTTGTGCACAACATTGGCCGTAAAACATCAAACATCCAAACGCATTAACAGATGAACAGATAGAATTATCATTAGTTTAACAATTTTATCAATATTAGGAAATACAGTTAGCTAAAGAGGGTGGGGGTATTAAACTGATTCATGCCTGTACGCTTTATAAGCATACAGGAGATCATGAACGAGCCTTAGGCTGTGCCAAACAAGCGACAGCCTGGGGATACTCCCCGAACAACAAGCAAGCAATGAACGAGCCCTAACGTAATTAATTTAATTCGTGCTTTAGATGATTTCAAGAAATTAACTGGTTATCACACACACACACATACATACACACACACATACTATTGTGTGACCTTGTCGTCATTTATGCGGGTGTTCTCTGTTTTCAGAATCTTCCCTATCGGTTCAACAAAGCTAGTCTGATGAACATCGGCTACCTGGAGGCGGTTAAGTTATTTAACATGGACTGTGTGCTATTTCACGACGTTGACACGTTAATAGAACGAGATGACAACATGGTCGTTTGTGGAGACAAACCGGTCCATTTCGCGGCTTACGCCGACAGACACCAGTACAGGTATGGAGTCTTGTTGGCTATCGTGGACTTAGAGGGGGTGGAGGTTGGGGTGGGAGCCCTACACTACACTACACTACACTCGCCAGGGGTTCTTCTGTGACGTCATCTTTGACAAACATCACATAGTGCCACAGCTTTGTTTACAAGCGTCCTGACCAGTTGACAGATAAAATGTCAGATTCCAACGAATGTTTTGACATTCTCAGGGATATCAGCCCCTACAACTTTGAACCACTCGCGAAAAAGGGTCACAGACAGTATTAATTGTGAGGAATTAGCTGCAGCAAGTGCATACGTTGACCCAGAGCAGCCACCTGTGCCGCCGACATCCGGCCCCGCTCCACAACAAAAGTTGGATTGGTGTGTATTCATTTGTGTTAGTATAAGTTTAATTAATAAGTCAACACACTGGGCCCGAATGCGAGTATTTCCCTCCTCCTATCGGATAACTTCATTTAAAATAAAGTGGTATTTGTCTGTACTCGGGAGCCCGATGGATGCATGGGTCTTTCCCATATGTAGCCTTTACTAGTCTATACATGGATATACCGCCTTCGGTGTGTCTTTTTGGCCATTAGTTTTGTAATTTTCAGGGGGGGGAGGTTGTTTCGGGCCGGGTTTTGACGGCACTTACACTTCGAATATAATCATTGTTATTTGATGTATGTTTCAGAATGCGACAGAATACACCATTTTATGTTTTTAATAAAGGCAATATGGAACGCGTAACACAGGTTAAACAAGAGCACGTGGAGTGTTTGGGGTCTTTGTTTGGGAAAGATGACGTCACATTCTGAAATATTCCGAAGATTCTCGATTAAAGTTTCGGTCCTGTGAGATGCTAGCAAAGCAAGTTTTAAAACCACTGTAACTTCATTTGTAGGGAAAAAATTAAATTACATCTCATTGAAATTTATTTTAATATATAACACTAACATTTTGACTAATTTGGAAAAACATTTCCTGTGACCTTTAGGGTAGGGTTTTGGTAGGGTTAGCTTAGGGTTTTTCGTGTAGAGAATAAAAGTTCCGGTAGCTTTCATAACATAGCGACGCCATCCAGATAGAACGTCATTTCTTGTTTCATTGGTCCTAGAGATTGGGATAGCTTCCCCCCCCCCCCAGAAGTAAACGACTCAGACCGTTGGGACACTTGAACCCCATCCTGAGATAAGCTCGTCTGTAGCATCGTGTAAATATATATGTAACCTTACTGTATGAGATTTTGAAGAGCGTCTTAACATTGACGTAATCGTGCCGCTTCAGATTGCGTACGGCTTTGTTTGGATCAGCCGTCCTTCTAACGAGAGAAGCCTTTGAGGACGTTAATGGCTTCTCCAACCTCTATTATGGCTGGGGAGCTGAAGATGACGACTTCAAAGGAAGGTTAGGTTATTATTTGATAGGACATCCCCTCGACTATAATTGGCATTAGCGAGTGGCTATTAAACACAACAACGGCACAAATTCATAAACACACTCACGTGCTCGTCAAGCTACAAAACATTTATATACTTAAGTAGTTACGAGTTTGTGTGTGTGTATGTGCGCGCGCGTATGTGTGTGTGTGCGCGCGTGTAAATACTTGTTTTAAAATAATTTCCAGATTATTAAAGAAGAATTATAAAATCTACAAAGGGCCTACGGAAATCGCGAGGTGCACGCTGTTAAAGCATAAAAGGGATATCCTATTTGACACCACTAATTATCGTGGCTCTACCTTGATGTGAGTTGTAATAAGATGGAATGATTTATTATGTCCCAGTAACATATTAAATAACGAAATAACTAGTTTATCATTTGTTATTACCGGCAGTCAAACGCAAACGATCTGTACTATGGTAAACCCGGATGTATATACACACACACACACACACACACACACACATATATATATATATATATATATATATATATATACATACACACACAATATATATATATATATATATATATATATATATATATATATATATATATAAAATTATATGATAACGACTGATAAATCATATAACATAATGTGTGACATCTATGTTTTCGGTTACAATATGTAATTCGCGTTTTATATCACGAAAAGAACCAAGATCCATACAAAATATAATAACGGTACAAAAACATCGTGATCCGGACTACATGTAGTCCGCTGTTTTTTTTTAAAACTATATTTCACTCCCCACTTATAGTTTCCGATACACGTCGAAAGTGAACCAGTTCTACGCATACGACGGCCTCAATTCCATCAGTTATGCCGTGTTAGAGATAAAGGAATTGCCGCTCTTCACTTGGATACACGTCGATCTCCAAGGTACGTCTGTACGACAGACAGTTAGTTAGCACCACATCGGCCACCGTATATCGCGCTATATTATAATACAGATAAGCTTCAATGGCACGACTCCGATTTGTCCGTTAACACCTTATCCAATCAAAATACTGACAGTAGCCAACTAGGCTTTTCCCGCTCCCGGCGGCGCTATGTAAGTCTCTACCTGCTGATTTTCAGTGCCGAAAATGTCGACCGAAATTTCGATCCGGAACAAAGTGAAAAGGAAAATTCCGAAACAAAGTACGTATGTGAGATAGGTAAAATATGTTTGTTTTTCATAAACCTGTAAACAAAAATAATATCACCGCAAAATGGATGTTTTGATATTTGACTTTATGTTTCGAATTCTGGATGAAAAATAGTAGTCACTATCAGTTTTCCTATCATGTTTATATATATATATATATATATATATATATATATATATATATATATATCACAGTTTGAGATAAGTGTTATCCAACAAGGGTCAACATGTTACAGTTATATTAAATTTGTTTATTATGTCGCTCTAGCCAAACATATATCGTTTTTATTATTCACGTTTAAAAGAATTTTTTTTATTAAATGGTTAAACACTCGATTTGTGTATTTTGGAATACTATATATACATGAACATGAAATTGTATTGTATTGTATTGTATCGTATCGCATCGTATCGTATTGTATTGTATTGATATACTTGCCCGAACAGTTATGAGAAATGTGAACGCCGCCTTCAAATTAGGTTCATCAAACTACCAGGTAACGAAAGGAAGATGTGTCGGTGAAGAAGAGTCAGGCCAAAGAGAACGTTTGTTCTTATCTCTTATCACCTGTCGCTATCTCTGTGATACCAATCATCAGTGTACTGCTGTAGAGTATCATTACGGTGACTATATCGAGGATGATTATTGTTATCTGATAACAGAATCACGAATGTGTAACAATGCGACCCTTGGACATTACGAGATTCATCTGAAACATCAGTGACAGTATTAACTGGATAAATAAACGAGGTTTATATCAGCTGTAGTCGGCCGTATGGTGTCCAGGGATGACATCCTATGGTACTGATATATATATATGTGTGTGTGTGTGTGTGTGTGTGTGTGTGTGTGTGTGTGTGTGTGTGTGTGTGTGTGAGGATGGCTCGCAGGTAAGAGGCAGGCACGAGGGCAGGTATAGGTGCCGTTTGAAGAGACACACGCAGGTAGATAGGTGGAGACAGACAAGCGTCCGCGCACACACGCTCACATATACACGCACGCGCTCGAGTGAGTGAGTGAGTGAGTGAGTGAGTGAGTGAGTGAACCATTTTCATGTGCGCATAACCAAAACCATCCATTTTTACAAACAGTAAAATTTTCTGGCCTCTTTATGATATCGTAATCGTTAAAACAATTGCCAGAGTGATCATTGTGGTCTTACTGTAAAACGAAAACAATAATAATGTACCTTCCCATCAGTACCCAGAGTATGGACTCTTTACGAGTAAATAATGACGCTGAAAAAAGAAATAGCCTCCATATATCAGTTAAAGTTTTGTGTTGATGGTATTAATAAACTTAACACGAGGTGTACAAGCTGCTGGTGAAATTTGTACCTGTGTACAATATTGTTGCTTAATCGGTGTTGTGCACGGTGTGTGTGTGTGTGTGCGCGCGCGCATGTGTGTGTGTGTGTGTGCGTGTGTTGAGGACAAAATTAGTTTACAAAGGAGCGTACAGGTCTTTCACGTACAGGTCTTTCGCGTACAAAACTCCTTTGTAGGTAAAAGGGTGTTATATAAATATAGTAGAAAATTTCAGAATGGTGATCCAGGATGGTGAGAATGTGTAGACGTTCTGGGGAGCGAGCGAGCGAGAGAGAGAGAGAGAGAGAGAGAGAGAGAGAGAGCATACGCCAAATATTAACTGTAACATAAATGTCCAGCAATGAGAAAGCCATCTGTGGGCTTTCAATGAGTTCACGGACAGTTAGATAAACTTACCACGTGTCGTGTTTTAATTGTGTTTTTGTGTATTGCATTTTTTTTAAATAAAGGCGTATATCCCATCCCAATGAAGGTCATTACAAAGACATTTTAAAATACTCATTACCGCAGTGAAAAGATGTAATAAATAAATATTCCATTTCTAATGGCGAACTAATGGGTTGAAATCTTAATTTTGTTTCTTTCATTTGTTGCAGAACAACTTAAATGCAGAGTGTTCTATCGTCATACTTATGCAACCTCGCACTAAAAACACTAAAAATAACACTGTATATTAAGAAATCCGAGTGGCTTTTCTTTCAACCCAATTTTGACTGATATGGGAATTGGTGAAGGTACGTTTCCTACGATAATCACGTCTTCCATTAGTGAAAAAGTATTTCTATCGGATTTTCTGTGATTCTAGTGTCTTAACACTATCTACATACGTGAAAATAGCAAATAACCGAATGACTGGTTCCTAACAACAACAAAATCACTCAAATCACATACTTTTTTGTAAGAACATTCTCAATTCAATGTTAAATGTCACAAAGCATTAAAAATCACCAAAATAATTGGGTCTGCCAAAGGTATAGTTCGAATTAAACTGTATATCAGGTAAAAAACCTATGATAATCAAATTACAGCATATCGTTTTCGCATAGTTCATGAACAACGTTTTCCTTGGGTTAAAGCAATTTTCTGATGGACAATAGCTTTTTCAGGTGATTCTGTGTTAATTTTATTGGTATGATTAATCACTATATCACTTATATCTTGCATGTTATACATAAAATACGTGTTGTATGAGTAGAATTGTTGAAATAAGTTTGTGTTTACGGGGATCACTTTGAGATGCTCATCAAGCGGCTAATTAATTATACAGTAGAATATACACGCATATTCAGTATTGAGACGCAGAAAGTGGTGACTTCACACAGATGACCGCAAAATTATACAAAAACACGCATCTATTGATGACGTCAGTACACAACTCTGTCCGCGGAATTTGCCGAGTACAGACGGACAGAATCGAATATTCATGAGGATGCCTTATATGGTGATAAGATTGCAGCCGGGAATCTGAATTTCTGTGTACGTGCATTTAAAATATTCACGTACTGTAATGTATTTAATGTTGAATAGAATTACAGTTTTAATCAACCTAATATATATATATATAACAGCTAGAATTAATCTTATCTACAATTTTAATAAGAAATTTTATATTTCAGAGAAGGGCTGTGTTTCTGTACACTGGACCCTTATTAAAACAAAAAGCTGTCAATTCTGAAACAAGAAGCATTTGGAGAGAAATAAAATTACGATTGTAAAATTACGAAATGAGAACCTGCCTGAACAGTGTCATACCCAATAGTCATTTGTACCTATCAGCAACGCGGCTTACCTCGCTCGTTGTACACGGGGAGCTCACGGATCTCTCTAACAATAACCGGTAACTGTCTAGTACACGATGGCACAGATACCAGCCATTACAGGTCGGAACTGTCGTCAATGCGGTCAATAACCGAGTGAAATACTGACATCAGCCGTTTGTTTACATTGGCCATAGCCGGGAATAAAACGGTGATGGGGCACTTCAGATTAACGACACCACGTGTTGACAACCACTTAGAATTAACGATAAAGCAGGTCCACCACACCTGATGGATATAGCAGCCATTGATATGATTTTATAAAATATTATCCCGGTCGTGTCGGCCATTATATAAATAAAATATAACCCATCAACGTAACTAGGCGTATGAAAGAGTGTCTCGTTTAGCCGCGACAGTAGTGGCACCTAGGTGGCTGATTTTCTATCCCGTGCGTGCGCGCGCGCGTGCGTGTGTGTGTGTCCGTGCGTGCGTGCGTGCGCGTGATCAGATGATACATCCCATAGGTATGGGAAGTACAGGCCGGCCTCGACCTCACGATCCAAGCGCTTTACGCCAGAAACCGCTTTTGGCCAAGATTATAATCAAGACCAAGCTCTATCTCCAAAGAGTTTCATCTTTCAATAAGCCTGAAGCATGATGACGTTTTTGGCATGTTTATAACAGATCCGGAACATTGACGTTCAGTGTTAAAATGGCGGGATTATCACGGTATTATCGCTCAGCGACCCCTATAAATCCACAATGCAAAGCGCGCCTGGTTTGTTTTGTTTTTGACGTCATCATGCAATGGGTCTATTCTACTCATAACCGCTGATCGTCATTCGGCACGTTTACCCTAACATTCCTGCAACGAAATGGTGACTTCAATACTAAAACTGTTTACATTTCTATGGGAAATAAAGACCTTTCTGCAGGTATGACGTCCCCGTAAATGATGGCGATGTTAACACCTCATCGACGGGTATTTGACGACCGTGAATAATTTAATAGACAGCTATGCGTAGTTCTTCTTCATTTTACGATGAATGCCCATCCGGGCTGTAATAAATATCGACACGAGTGCTGCCCAGATTAGCCAATAACGATTCGGTGTCAACAGGAGAGCCGAGTTTTACGATACAGCCACGATACTGACACCACACTGAACATTACTGCTTAATGGATTTATTGGGAGACATGCCTTAATGTCGAAAGGACCTAGCTATCCGTTAATCCCGACCCATCATTGTAGAAGGTTCGGACAGCTGGCATGAATACGGGCGAAAGCGCTCCCAGCAGCATCATTATCGTCATCAGCAGCAGCAGCATTTACCTTACCATAGCAGTGGAGTAACCTCTGCTGATGCGTCCTATAGGACGCCCCAAACTGATTTAACTGTTGTGTGTGTGATACGCATTACTTATACATAAGCTCATTTATTATTGACCAGTTTACGTTTCAGGTTGTCTTCGCCAATACCATTCAACAGATGGCGCTGTTATTTTTTGTAATTGAATTTTCTCTCGAGTAATAAAAGATGTATATCACTATATGCCCAAAGGCTCAATCATACGACCTATGGCACTTATACAGTGAAGGGAATACAATACTAAATAGATGAATTAATTAGTTAACAAATGGAGATGTGCATGTCTAGAACCCACTGAAGTATGTCAAGTTTGGTAATCCGTCAAAATAATCGTTTATTTACATAGTGTTTTGTTGGTGATTCTAGGAGTATTAAGAAACTAAACGTTACAGCTACATTACAGCTTTTGAAATAAAATTTTAGGGAAAATAAATGGATTAATTTTTGTGTTTTTCCCAATCCAAATTCAAGGCCACTTCCCAACAAACAAAGAACACAGGACATATAGGTGGGACATTTAAACCCAATTTGAAGAAAAAATTGTAAAAGTTTGGTAATTCGTCAAAATAATCGTTTATTTACATAGTGTTTTGTTGGTGATTCTAGGAGTATTAAGAAACTAAACGTTACAGCTACATTACAGCTTTTTTGTCAATATTTATTATAAGTAGGGAATTTCAATATTAACCTAATATCAATTGTTTCTGTATTTTTGGACCAATCCGATTCACGTACTGCGCTGCGACATTCCGTTTATGTCTACTTAATTATTCATGACAGAACACACACATGAGTCAGACATTAAACACACTAAGCTTGAATTGAATCAAATTGAATCAAATTGAACTTGTAGGCTCACATGTATGCACGAAAGATAAATAAATTATAATAAGAGGCAGTTTTTAGAAATCCAAACCAAAAAATTCTAACTAAAATATTTCACTAAAACAGACTTTTGGTTGTGAACAGAGGCTTTTGCCGAAAATATTCCCATTTGGACGCCGCGGTTCCTGAGATCGGCCCTGCGTTTATGCTTATCTATTGATATGATGGCGACATGATGGCTTCAAATGTGGATAGATCATTTTCGTTTCTAGCGTAGGTGCTAATCCAGGTGATATAGCTCATTCTCTGTTAAAAAGCAATTTTGACGGTTGGCTAAATTATTCGACTCTTTTGGAGTGACTCAATTTTGTTGCCAAATATATCAGTAACTTCTACTTTCATATTATCAGAGCATTCCTAATAGAACCTTTCACCTGTCTATCTACAGATTCCCTTGTGGCAGAGTTGGTTTGGTTATAGACACAATGGTGCAGTTTGGAATTGTCAAAGCCGTTTCAAGAAGAAGAAGAATCGTAGGATAGAATTCTACGACAACAGAAATTCAACATACTTTCACTGTGATATATATATATATATATATATATATATATATATATATATATATATATATATATATATATATATAATGTGTGTATTGAATGTGTTGATTGTGTGAATGTGTGTTCTCTTGGGGGAAAGGATATATAAACATCATGTTGTAGATGCAGTAACGACATGTATCTGAGATTGAATCCCAGTACAAGGGTACTGATAATATTTTCTTTTAAACATTGGTAAAACCAGGATTGTAAGTCGAGTTAAATTTTGATATAATGTGTGGAATCCGTTAGATAGACCTAGACAAGATTATCCATATACTTTATATAAATTGGTTAAAAAGTGATACAGAAAAGTTTGTCGACAGCTCTGCTGCTTGCTTTGTTTGTTCGGGGAGAATCCCCAGGCTGTCCCTTATTCAGCACAGGCTTTTTGTTGGAGTGGTTGAGGAACCTCCTCCCCCACCACTCACAGAGGAGCAGTATGGGGAAAGATGGAGCCGAAACACCATGAGGGTGGTCACTGCCAGAGTGTTTTACGTCCTCAGAGGGGTTTTAACGTCCCCCTCTATTTTTAATAATTCAGTGGAGACGGTAGCGTCATTTAACGTGGTCAGCCACCCACGATGTTAGTGAGCCGAGAAATTAATCTGTGGAAAAATTTCGACCTCTTGCTGGGATCGAACCTGCGACCCTTGGCACCAAGTGCCGAATGCTTAACAGCTAGGCCACCGGAGCTCACCGTCGTCAACTCTAAAATACATACTGATTATATTACTGGATGTCACTCAATAATACCTATCGACGAAATCTGGTAAAATACGGAATTCGAATCGACCTCTCCGATATGGCGCGCATAAATATCAGACTAATGTCAATATTGATGATCTTGAAGATTTACTGTTTGTCCAAGCTCTAGCGAGACAATAGAGCAGCCAAAAAAAAAAAGAGTTGATTACAATATGAAGGTATTACACGATGACACAGGCGCCCTTGGACTAGGCATTAGGATATGTGGCGCTATAATAAGTGCTATGTTATTATTATTATTATATTAATATTATATGATGAGTTGTATTTTATAAAGAAAAATTGAAGTGCTACTTTGATAAAAATGAAATTTGGCAAATTACATTTGGAAAATATTACTTTCTTAATGATCCGATACGGTTTCTGGTTACAACTGCCTTAACTGTTACTACTGAAATTAAGTTTATTTAGCAATAGAAAGACTTTTCTTGTGGCAATTACACTATAGTTTATCTAAAGGGATAGTATCCCCCGACACAATGGCCCAGATAGAAGGTTATAATTTAGCCTGTTCTGTCATATGGCAACCAAACTCTTTGTAAGTCAGACTTTAAGCACCTGGATCGAACTCAGTCGCGCCTGCTGAAAGCAGCTCTGGGCTTAGGTACGAATTGCAAAAACACAGCTTTGTTTTTAGGAACTCAGTACGTAAATTTTCATATTTAGTAAATCGGTACACCCTGAACTTGTTTAAATCACATTTTCATATTAGTTCAATATCACGAAAATTCTATTCCTTTCATCTAAGGAAACATTCTTTATGTGATATGATAGATCAAATAATTTAATTACCAGATATAACAAATATACGTCGGAATAATAGTAAGCCTTTTTTATTGTGAACATTTGTATTTGGTGATAAGTACTTCGAGGTCTGTAAAAATCAACTGAAATGTTTCATTTATTCATGCTATTGATTCTATAAAGTAAGACAGAATGTGCAGATGTTGTTGCCTTTTTGATGATCTTCCACTTTTATCCTAGTCCTATTTTGCAATGTTATGTTTGCAATGTTTTATTTTTTTTATCATGTTGTACTCCGCCTTTGGAGGGGGGGGGCTACAGATAAATAAATAAATAGGACTAATGCAGGTGAGAAGTGTATTGAATTTTAGCATTTATTACTCAAATGGAAACGAAATGTGTTGCTCATTTGCGAAATGCCAGGGTAAAAATAATATTTAAAAAATTATACGATTACAAATAATCATTATCGTCATTTCCAGATGCAATGTTATCGCAATCAATTACATTTAAATGTAATCGTAATCAGTGATATTTTCACGATTACAACGCGATTAAATTACACCTGGCGCCACCATGCGGCTGAATGTAACACTACAATCTCGGGTTAGAAGTCTAAGAATCACCGTGTTGTATGGTGATTTACGCGTGTAGTGGCCGATAAATGTCTTACTGGAAAGCTGTATTTAGGCTATTTACCAGCTATATTTGAACTTTATTTATAGTCCATTAGGGGTATGTGTTCAACAGATCATAATTTTGCATTTAATAGGAATGGCATAGACTTCATCCAATAGATATATGCCATTAAACTAAGTAATGTTCAGCACGATCCGGCCTGTCTAGTTGAAACTTTTTTTTTATAGAACCTTTGCCATCTGACATGACGATATGAATGGATAAAGTCAATGATCACACAGATTATAATTCAATAGGTCATTCCTATTACTGTAACATTGGTATTTATGCGTGATATCTTGTATTAAAAGTGAACTTTTTTTTTCTGAATCAGCCATTCGTCCAATGTTTACTATATGTAAATGTCAAGGGTATTAATAATGTATGTAATAAAACAATCATTTAATAATATACAGGTGATACATATATGATTGATTCCCAGTAAAAATAATATTTCCAAAACTTGCAAATTGCCTTTTACATCTACCTTAAATATTTTTTAAATTTTCATTAAAATCAATTTACATTCAGCTAAAGTTTAATTTTAAAATCATTTATTTAATCAAATGAAACCTATGCTAAAATTCTGCTACGAGTCAACATGAATAACGAAGGCTTAGCTGTGTAATTCATCTGGGAAAATATATCATTGGGTTATATCCTGATAAATATTGTGTTAAATCCTTTGGAAAGACGCAATCGTTCAGCTGAAATACTAGTCTCAGTCTCCGTGTAATATGAAATATTTTTTCTGACAGATTTCCAGTATTTACTGTTAGTGAAAAGTTGCCATCCGCTATTAACAGTAGGCGTCGTGGCTGTTTTTAACCCGAGACCATAGTTGGTAACCGATGCAACGCGTTTCGCCTGGATCGGTCTATTAAAGTTCTTTAATATTGAAATTTAACTGAAGCCTTTAGAAGCCATGTAAATCAAATGCAATGAACTTGAACAAGAAGATTAAAGTTATTCTATTTTGAAAATTAATTGATTCCTTCACTGAAGGCATGTAATCTTTATGTTTCTTTATATCATAAATTGTAATGTTTTATATCGTCCTTTATAAATTGTATCCATCATAAAATACTGAGGGCTTCGTTCATTACAATCAAACTTCACAAAAATATATAAAAGGTGCCAATAATGTCATTCTGGTCATATAAGTTCTGATTCTCCATATCGTCATAACATATTTGAAGCTTATACGATATATATATATTTGCAAATTCTCGCTGTGATGGAGGTTTTAGAAATTGCACACACACAACACACACACACACACACACACACACACACACACACACACACACAATAAACCTACACACACAAATATACCCACACACACATACACACACAAACACACACACACAAACATACATACACACCAACATACACATACAAACACACATATATATACACATACACACACACACTTATA
This sequence comes from Paralvinella palmiformis, assembly GCA_025642065.1. Lineage (NCBI taxonomy): Eukaryota > Metazoa > Annelida > Polychaeta > Terebellida > Alvinellidae > Paralvinella > Paralvinella palmiformis. The sequence goes on from JAODUP010000900.1 coordinate 54,420, forward strand.
TATATATATATATATATATATATATATATATATATATGCTAGAATATAAATAAATAAACAGAATTCGTTTAATTTTGTCGTTTATTTATTTTTATTTTTTCTTGCTTGGCATTTGTACAATCTTCCACTTTAATGGTGGGCATTTGTTCAGTGGACATTTATTCAGTGGGCATTTGTTCAGTGGACATCTGTTCAGTGAGCATTTGTTCAGTGGGCATTTGTTCAGTGGGCATTTGTTCAGTGGACATCTGTTCAGTGGACATTTGTTCAGTGGGCATTTGTTCGGTGAGAATTTATCCGTGAACCATATTACATACAACTTACCTGACTTTGATCACGCCGTAAAGGATGCGCGTTGTTGCTGAAGGTATAATTTCAAAATATTGAAACAATGTAAGGTAATGGATTTAAATGGAATATTAGTGCATTAGTGTGCTTGTGAATATGGGGTGTTTATCTATAATTCTGTCCGTATGGAATCTTGTTGTAAAAACAGCCAACAACTGGTTCATATTGTGGTAATTACAACTAGACAGTTGGTGGTTTAATTAGCGGGGTTCTCCTTGTGTGCTATGATGTATTGTATTTATCTGGGCAGTGGTAAATTGGGTAAATTGGATAAGTCATCTGATTGTATGATGCAATCATTGATATAGTCAAGGGGAAATGAATTCACTGCCAAATGTTTAATTGCTAATTGACTTAGATGAAGAGGCAACATGATTGATTCAGCTGGAGATAATGATGAGGTAATGTTGAGCTGATATTGATGATTCTCCACGATTGCATAAATCTCAGTTATCTCAATAAATACCGGTGCATTCATGGCAAATGTATTACTTAATTGCTCATTTGCTCTATGGTGAATACTGATATCAGAAACATTAAAATAAATTATCATAGTACAATGGCATTACAGTCTGACGTACATTTTCATTTCAAGAACATACCCCTTCTACTACTTGCACTTCTACTTCTATAAATGTCCAGTGTTTCTTTATTTAGCACTTATATCTGTATTAGATATGTAGCTGAGTGAATGAAGATGAAGTATCATATTCACGTCTGTGTGATATACATTGTATTCATGATTGTAATCGTGATTACTTAAAATGTAATCGCAACCGTTAATATTAATGTAATCGTAATCATAATAATAATTGTATTCTGAAGTAATCGTAATCTATTAATTTGATCCTGTAATTGCCCCATGACTAATCGTGATGGTTTTGCTCAAAACCTTGTTCAGTTGAACACTTCCACCAATTCTGCTTGATGTATTCCAAAGCCGTGCCAAGAGACAATAATTTATTTGTCTTCTGTGAATTGATTTTGAGCAATGCATCCGTAAGCAAAATGATGGTGGTGGTGGTGGTGGTGGTGGTGGTGATGATGATAATAATAATAATAACAATGAAATATTCCTTTAACATTATTACATATATGGTATGTCACACAGCGAGGATGTATTTATTGCACAACTTAATTAGAAACGATCGAGGATTTAGCCAAAATTTACAGTACATATCAATAATCATAATTTGTGTTAAAATAAATAACTACAACGGATATATGCACTTCATAGTCTTTTATGATACGACTCGACGGTGCTATTTATCAGTGTAAAATTACTAGATAGGTTTGGGTTTTTTCCACAGCAATAGGGTGCACAAAGTGCAAAGCATAAGCCATAATTCCATCAAAAAAAAGATTAATTTCTCGGAAACATCATTTTAGTTTGGTTGCAAATGGACAGTAAGTAGGACGGGCTAAATGCAGTCTTGTCATTTTAGCATTTATCTTTATTGTATATAGTGTCAACTCTTTAGAGTTACCAGTACTGTGTAAGTGCAGTCTGTTGTTCAACTAATTAAAAACATTCAGTGATAGAACTTTAGATTATGTGTAGGTAAGTTACATTTTCTGCGCGACTGAATCATGCATATTTCCAGGGAAACCTTTTAACCACGATACCATATTCTATTTAAAGGTGGCTCACCCGTGGAAAATATCATATGCGACGTGACTAAATACTACTTGGTAGTGAGGTTAGCAGAAATTTGCATTATATTATAATTGCAGTAAAATAATTATTTGCTATTTACGTATATTAGCAGTCAAATACCACGTATAATTCGACTGCACATGATTCATACAGTTCATGTTACAGTTCTGATTTCACTGGAAATAATCTTAAGACGAGACATACGACTTCATTGAAAAATTAATGTCTGTAAGATTACATATTCGTTACTTCCGCTCTCAAGGTCAGAGGATCATCAGGATGAGACATATTTTTATTGGAGCGAGATTATATACCAAGCATCATGGATTGAAATTTAATATATTATGATCATAACGTTCCCGTGTGATTTCATCAATTTGTTGATTCGAGAAAAGCAAAATGACACGAAAAGGGAGTTGAAAACCTCTTATATATCTATATAACGCAGCAACCCTATTTCAATGTTAAAATCGCGTCCCGATGCCGATGGGTAAGCAATTTGCATAAATATAGACTGAATATATATAGACTATGACGTATGACATGTCGTGTGTGTGTGTATATATATATATATATATATATATATATATCAGATATTTATTATCAAGTTTAGTTCGATGCAATTACGGAGTGTTTCACATAGCCAACAGCTCTTCAAATACAAGATTAGATCACTGGTAAGCGGAACTGAAGAAACGATACTCGACTGTAGCTGTAAGCCTAACATTACCCCTATCGCGCATATTGCCATTACCATTGGTATTTAGAACAGCCTCGTGTCAGGTCCGCAGGAATATTAGCTTGGCAATATTGATAAAATTAGTTTTGCCGTTTTGTTGTGCTTTTTGTGTTTATTGGGCCAGTTCGAATTGTCTGTTATCGATGCGATACATTAAATTACCTCGACTTGATTTGTTATGCAAGAGAACGGCACTCCCGAACTGCAGCAGGAACCGCTGAGCAACGAAGGCGTGAACTCGCTTTATTCGCTGATGTGGCTGCCTGTCAACGAGCTCGAGAGAACCTGGTCGGAAGCCGAATTTCAGTCAAAACTACTATGCTTATTAGTTGGCTGGCTAAGTCTTAATATACTCTTAATACGAGTTGCGTGGTCACGTTATGGGAACAGACTGTGTGATTCGTTCGTAAGAGGTACAGTATGATTATATCCTATCATATACGGAAAAGAGGCTGCAAAGCCTGTTAAACTTCCGATCTTGTTTTATACCCTAAAGTCTAATCCAGATCACGGTATCATCATCATGTATTGCTCTGTAGGCCAATATCGGTTAAGACGTTTATTTTAATCTATTCAGAATGCTGCTGACAGGTTATGGAAACACTATTGCCTATCTTTGTCTTTGGAATTCACTCCCTGAACATGTTAAGTCATCAAATAGCATAGTTTCGTTTTAACATTTTAAAACTCACCTTTTCAGTTTGTAATTATTATTATTATTATTTGTCCGTCTGAAATTACATGTAACCTGGTCAGTCTACATCACAGAATTGACAAAACCATTGCTGTCCATTCATACTGAATATAACACCACAACAGTGTTCATCAGCGAGATATACAAACCGTGCACATGGATTTAAACTGCTATGTATACTGTTATATACTTTATTGTTCTTGCATTTTTTTTTGGTAGTAAATTGTATTTTGACTATTTGGTAATATATTTTATTTGATCTATTAGGTTATAACTTGTATTTTAAGTAACTGAGAGTGTATAAAATTGAGGACGATGGTTCCCGAAGGCGAATATAAAATGGTGCAAAATTAACATCAATGCGAATTTATTTGAGGGCAAATAGTCCAGTTCCCCTGATGATGACTGCTTCTTCTGGTAGTGAGTTCCAGTCATCAACAACCCTTTGGCTGAAAAATATGCTTCTCAGCTCAAGTCCGGAGTGCTGCTTTATGACCTGACTATGGCCTCTTGTCTGTAAAGATCCTGATATGTTGAAAAATAGCTCTGGGTCGACATGATCAATCCCAGATATGATGTTATATATAGATCTGTATCATGTCACCTCTTCTGCATCTGTAGTTCAGGGATGGGAGCTTCAAGGTCCTCAGTTGATCCTTGTATGGTAAATGTCTGAGATTCTGTATCAGCTGAATCTCTGAATTTTTTCCACCTCTACACCATCTTGAAACGTGGTGACCATATGATGTTCCCATACCCAAGGTGGGGCCTGACTAGTGTGGTGAATAGCCTGGGGACAGTTACTTCATTGAAGCATGTAAATGTAGTTCTAATCAGGCCGAGCATCCTTGAAAATTTCTTTTCCTCAATAGCTACAGCTGGGGTGACTCCCTTCATATAGTAGTCATGTTTTGGGTTTCTGGATCCTAGGTACAGGACTTTGCACTTCCCTTCATTAAACCCTAGATGCCAGTTCTCTGACCAATTGACAAGCAGAACAAGGTTGGTTTGGATTTTGTGACAGTCCTCCTCTGATGTTATATTAGTTTTGTGTCGTTTGGGAATATCTGTGCAGTACTTGCAACAAGTTCTGGAAGATCATTGATACGTTGCCCAGAGGGATTCCACTTAGGACTTCAGCCTAGGTTAATGGCCTACCACTGACTAACAGTAGTAACACTGCTTTCAGCCAAACAATCCGAGTATGAACATCCATATAACGGCATACTGTAGGTCCCAGCCATTAAGCCGATACTTTGTGTCAACATTTTGACCCTTATTTTGGTGGGTCGGCTTAATGGCTCAAGAAATTCAGTCAATGGAAGAAAAAATTTCAGTGTGTTAGCAGCCGTCTAGATCTAGATGCAAATAGACATCAATCGTCATTTTGATTTAAACTCATGCAGTCATGGAGTGAAAATAGAAGTGAAACAAGTTGATGATAATTATAGTATACATGGCTTTATAATGAAATTCAATATTTATATGTAGAATTATCTGATTTTTGTAGTTATGAATAAATGTTGTTGGACTCAGTAGCACATTTCACCACTTTCAATTTGAAGGCAGCATCGGTAACAAGATAACTCGTACCCAAAGGATTGTATCTCATTCTTTGGGGGCATAAACATTAGGGTGTCCCCATATACATATTTTGTCTGGGCATATTTATACTAATAACAGGATAATTACTGATTAATTTATTTATTTTCAATAGAGAGTTACTGTAGGTCCCGGCCATTAAGCTGAGACTTTGTGTCAACATTTTGACCCTTATTTTGGGGTCAGCTTAATGGCCGGTGCTATTTCAGTGTCAAGAAATCCAGTCATCGGGAGAAAAAAATCACTGTGTTAGCTGCCATCTAGCATACACTCTAATCTAGATCTAGATGCAAATGGACATCAATCGTTATTTTGATTTAAAGTCATGGATTGAAAATAGAAGTGAAACAAGTTGGTGATAATTATACATGGCTTTATAACAAAAATCAGTATTTATATGTAGAATTATCTGATTTTTGTAATTATGGATAAATGTTGTTTGACTCAGTAGAGCATTTCATGAAGGCAGCATTGGTAACAAGACAACTTGTACCCAAGAGTGTCATATCTCATTCGTTTGGTGGCATAGACATTAGGGTGCCCCGATACACATATTTTGTATGGGCATATTTATGCTAATAACGAGATAATTACTGATTAATTTATTTATTTTCAATAGATAGTTACAGCAGTAATTTACATTATTTTGGTTATTGCCGCATTAATGACCAAAAGTACCATCAAAGGCTCAGTATTAGATGTCTAGATCTAATTGACAATATGTTTAATTACTTGTAAGTCATTGACTTCATATACGGTTCATTGAATGTTTAATCACGCCGTTAATTTAAGTTTGAGGTCCTACATATGCGTTAACAGTTTGTGTAAACGATCATTATAATTTTCTATTGACAGTATACAAAACACATTTGCACGAATTATGAAAACAAAACTATTTCCTGTATTCAAAGCATCACCTGGAAATACTGCAGGGAAAATTTCAAATATTTAGGTCTGCTTAATTGACAGTACTACCATAAATGGTGATATTTTGGGCCTAAAACGATCTAGGCTTAATGGCCGGGACCTGCGGTATTACTGGAACTGGACTGTTTGCCCTCGTTTTTATTTGTCACAAACATACTGCCAAATTACTTAACAATATGTTTACTAATTCCTTCATACCTACAATAAATTAATTCTACTTGTATTACACACTCAACCGCTACATTAATTGACAACATATTTGTAATTTAATTACCTCCATACTAAAGTAAACTCTGCTATCCTAGTGTCTGTCATGTCTGATCATCTACCTGTATTTCATTTCTCTTCCTACAATAAACCTTCCAGTCAGAAAAGTCGGAAGCCATTAACATTTAAAGAAAAAAAGAGACATAAATAATTATACTATGAAGCTCATTAATAATTATATCCAACGTACTAATTGGAACTATCTAGGTGATCTGACTGTAAGTGAATCTTGTGAAAACTTTATTGATAAATTCCACACTGTGGAATAAATTAATACCTGAAAAGGCTTCAAGATCACAAACTAAAACAATAATCAAGTCTATTTTGTTATGAGATTACCCAGATGTTGTGAGATTTAAAAATGCCAGTTGTTCTGAATGTCATTTTGATTGATCAGGATTAATCTGTTTCTGTGATATAGTCATTTCCTCATTATGATGACGCTTTGCTTGTAATGGTTGCTCTCCCCCGCAATGCGTTATTGTTTTTTCTTTGTATACTCTTGATGGTTGATATCCCATTCCTGGCTTTGCCAGATTCTTCCATTCTCTCTCCTGGGTTGTCTTTTTTTTCTCACAGAAACTTGTGATATATGTATCATTTTGTAACACTTGTTTCCTTGGGGAAGACAGCTTTAAGTAGATACACAGGTCCTCCAGTTTGTATGTAATCGACTACTATGTTCTATATGTTAAATATAAACCATAACAAATAATATACAAATTGCAAATAAAATATCATTGTCATCAAGCCATGCCAGACAAATATGCATCATTCAAGATAACAACAATTCGATATCGAAACATCAAAAGGTATCCTTGGTTATCCAAGGGATTAATGAAATTTTCACTTAAATGTGCCAAATTATATAGCAAATGCCTAAACAAATCTCAGACTGATATGACGTATAAATCATACATAAAATTTAGGAACATATATAATCAACTCAAAAAGATAACTAAACAGACCTATAATGCACAAATAATTAATGACATCAAGCACGACATAAGGAGAACGTTGTAGATAATAAATTCAACAATAGACAAATTAAATGATAAAACTGCTACACCTCAAACCTTTAAAATAGATAACGCAAATATCTCTCCTCATATAACAAGAGATGACTTTTCTGATTTCTTTACCAACATTGGCATGAAATATGCTAATAATATACCTCCATCTGTCAAAAATATACATAACTATCTTAATCGTAAAAAATCAAGAAATCCTAACTCCATATTTCTAACACCGACACATCCAAATGAAATAATAAATATTCTCAAAATAGCTCTGGGCGTGATCATCTTAGTACAAAATTAAATTAGTCTGGTTGCATTACTAAGTTAAATTGGGATGGTTTGATTGGTATCTTGCCATAGTAACATGAGTATATACTAAGAGGCAAGCACCTGCCGTAAATTAATGTTACGGTAATCCAGACTTAAGAACAATTTTTATATCAGCAACTTGTGGCTGCAAATCAGGGAGTTATAGCAACAGGTGATAGATTAGAGACCTATGAATTATTTTATTAAGATGCTGTTTTACCCAGTGTAGACTATCAGTTTAAAAGGGCAAATAATTCCACTTCAAAGGGCTACTCACAGGGGAGCAGTACGGAAAGATGGAGCTGAAATACCCTGAGGGCAGTCACTGCCAGAGTGTATTACGTCCTCAGGGAGTCTTTAACATCCCCCTTTATTTTAATCAATTCAGTGGAGACGCCAGCGCCATTTAATATGGTTAGCCACTGGTAATGTTGTGAGCTGAGAAATTAATCCCTGGAAAGCTTTGACCTCTTAATGGGATTAAACCTGTGACCCTTGGCACCAGGTGCCAAGTTCTTAACTGCTAGACCACCGGATCTCGGACAACATAATCATTCATACTTAGTTGTAATCATGTTCATGATCATTTGTTTATTATTTTGGAGAATGAACTAACCATGAACAACCCCAAAACCAACTGAATGTGTTAGAACAGCGTCATATCATTATCACATCATTTTTGAATCGAGACTGAACCCTAGCCCACATGTTACAGGAATATAGTTCATGTAAATTAATGTTATGTTAATATGGTATGTGTTTTTGTTTTCCTTTGAGTGTGAGCTGTTATTTTATAAGCTACCTTTTAGCACATTGTAGATTAAATGGGTCAGGCAGTCACCAAGAGTGCCGGTAATGGGGTGAAGTTAAGGATGAAATACCATACAGATTCGGGAGATGGCAAGATTCCATCTTAGAAGGTTCTGACCAACTCTCCTAATTTGAGAATCCTCAAAGACTAACCATAATGAAGATGAGAGTTCAGCTTCATAAAGTGATCTATTCAAGTTACTCATAATCCTGCCACCTATCTGTTTCACTCTATCTCATGTTGCTGCATGTAATTACTGTCACTTTAACACTTTCAGGATTAGGCCAACCATCGTCATCAGGACCTAATTCTCAGAGACGTCACTTAGACTCAACTTCAATAGCTACAGAGGCGGGGGTGAATGAAGTGAAGAATCAGAACATTCACAGAGATTGATCAGAGTGCCAACTGGTCTGCAGATTAGGTTACTGACAATGGCAGCTATAAAACGCTTCTTTGAAAAGAAGAAACTAGATGTCAAGTTCAAAAAGGCGGGTGGTGGTCACAAGCTGACTGAGGACACCCGGTCTGTTCCTAGTGTATCTGCTGCAAGGGGCTCAAATGTTACAGTTGAGAGACGTGCCAGAAATGCGGAGGAGACAAGAAAGGCAGCCGAGGCTGCGTTGGCCAGAATAAACCAACCGCGACCTGGTACTGTAATCACTGTTATTATACGCACTAACTTGAAAATATGTTTCATAATAAAGTCATCTTAAATAGTCAGATGTGTACAGTCCAATGTTGACAGTTTAACAATATTTATTTTATTTTGAGTTCAGTTTTGAGTCTAACCTGCCTTCAATAGTCATATACATATAGCCACAGAGGGAGTACTGTTTACAAAACGTAGGGCATGTGTCCCTTAGCTACCTTGAAACCATGTCATTTGTCCCGAAAAGAAGTTGCTGTGTGTCTCTCATCAGGATTTTATTCTATCCAGTTTTTGCACGTGTGCATTTTTCCCTCTGCTTAAGAAAATTTAGAGATAAACATAATGTTTCTTCAGTAGAACAACCATACTGACTCCCCCATTTGATCCTGGATCAACCAACGCTGGATTAGCACATAGGGTTGTAAATGGGGGTTTAATTTAACTGATAATGTAACACCTATTCATCTACTGCTTCATTTTGAATGTGAAAGTATAACGTTAGATACAACCGATATAAAATCTCTTAATACAACTGATGATTGGGGCCGTTCCAAAATTAAACATTTTGTGAGAAACTGGATGAATGCAACTCCAGAGGAGGGGTTTGATAGATCTAATATCCCAGTTTCTGAATGGAGGGAAGGGATGATGTTTATTGGTGATTAATTACACTGCATGAAACTCGTATCATTTGATAAGAAATTCTTTGGAGTACCATCTTAACAAACAATGCAATTAACAATCACTTTTTAGCCAACATCTGCTTAATACTGCTTTTAAAATGCCTCTGTGGTCTAATGGTAGCATGTTGGATCACAGATCACTACCACCCATGTTCAAATCTCAGCTTGGGCTTTTCTGAAGGGTGTTTCATCTTTGACTTCAGTTCATTACCCTTGGAGGTCACTTGGCCCATTTAGCCTACCATGTGCACAAAAGTGGCAGTAAAACACCAATCATCATCTTGTTCACCGTATATGCATGACCTAGAACAAATGGGGAATCAGAGCAGTCTTCATACCCACACAATTCAATTGCAAATTGCCAGTTGATGTTTTGTCAGTTTGTCATTCATCCAGACTGCTGACATTTCAGTTAACCTCTAGAGTTGTTGATGAGTCCTATTGTTCTTGGTTCCACATTTCAAGGCTGACGTCGCATTGTCAGTCATAATGATGTTGTGAGTTCCTGCCAGCACGGTGCTGGAGTTACCACGATACGGATCAGAATTACTTACTGTGTTCCTCACTTATTGGCAGCCAGTGCTTCCCTTAAACATATCGTTCATTTTTGTCTGTATGATTTGGGGTATAACATGTATATTTTTATCACGCAGAGATAATTTACAGTCTAATTTGTACAAAATAAATCTTCCATGTATTACCACGATCAAAAACATTTCTAACTTGACTCTACTTAAAATCTACTAGCTGTCTACTTGTTATGTAATATGTTTCATACCACACCCGATGTTTTGTACATAGCCATCAATTCAATTTGATGTACATCAATCAGACTATACATAGGGGAATCCAGATTTCTCAATATTAATTTTTACAGGTACTGGTAAAGGAGGCCCCATGCCATCATTAAGGTCGCAAATAAAAGAAGAGATGAAGACGGTTGCTGAAGGAAGAGCCACAGCTGATCTGTACTCGGTTCCAAAGGAGGTAGACCTGGAAGGTGCTCCTGTACTAGCTGTGACAGGTGTGTTTTTCAAGTGTCCTTTGATTGGTTCAGAGGTGCTTCCCAAGACAGAAATGGAGGCCTCCATCAATGAATTCCTCCTATCACAGCTTGCTGAAGAACCACAGATGACGTCGGCATTGATGATTCACACGCTGAATAAGGATACTGAGAAGGTGAAAGTGTGCATTGAGACGCTGTGTAAGTACCTGGATAACATCATTTCCAATCCACGAGAGGAGAAGTTCCAGAAGATACGTCTGAACAATAAAGCATTCCAAGAGAGGGTACTGCCATTGCAGGGCACAGAGGAGTTCCTTCAGGCTGCTGGCTTCCAAAAGCAACTACTGCCAGGACCGAAACAGGTGGAAGAAGACTTCTATGTGCTGGATGAGGAGCGAGCCATTGATGTTGAGCATCTGAAAGGTCTGAAAGAAATCCTTCTGACGGCAGAACCAATAAAACCAGAGTTAGATCACAATACTAAGGTGTTCTATCCATCACCAAATGCGAACAGGATCCAGGTTCCTGAATCATTTTATAACGTGTCCGCAGAAGAACTAAAGAAAGAACAGCAGATCCGACAGGAAGCTGTTGAGAAACTTGGCATGCTGAGGACAAAGGAGATGCGGGAACGCGAGAGACAACGGGAACTGAGGCGCTACCGTTACACACTGATACGGGTCAGGTTCCCTGATGGCATCCTGTTGCAGGGAACATTCCGTGCTTTGGACAGGCTGAAGGCTTTGATGGACTTTGTGCGTGAAAGCATTGTCTTGGATTGGGTTCCATTTTCTTTGGCAACTTCTGTGGGTCAAAAACTGACGGATGAACAGCAAAGCTTAGCTGAACTGGACCTTGCTCCGGCTGCTGTAGTAAATATCGAATTTGATAAATCAGTTATGTCTCAGATTGCTGCAGAACAAGCTTCATCTGAAATACGTAGGTATCTAAAGGACGAATTGTTACAGCATCTGGAGTATATCTAGCACACTGCTATTTACTTGGAAGATTTTCATCATAGCCTTTTATAAATATAACAAGTGAATTTTAAATAGTTTCTTGGCAGTAATAAAAAATAATATACAGTACTAGTCATGTACAGTCATTTGTGTGTTTGAGTGGTCTCCTTTCACAAGGTAATACTGACATAAATAACCTTGATAATTGAAATGTTTATGTTGAAAGTTATTTAAGCTAGAATAACAACTGGTGATTGATGTAATGGTAGTGATTCATAATCCATGTTCATTGTTTTGACAAGCAAGATAATTTATCGCCCCTTAATGTGAACGTGAGCTTGGTGTCTACGAGCGAGCATAACATTGTTTTGTTATTTCAGTTTATAAAAAAATTGGTATTTTTGAGGTTTCCAGTGTTGGTGTGCTACACAATATTTTCCTCTACTCCTGCATAACCATTATATATGAATTATTTTATATATATTTGATTATGGAAAAAGTTGTTAGTGAATGGTTCCTGGTGTTTGTTGGTGTAATTATGTTTGATGTGCAGGAAGATAATTACAAGACCTGCTTAGTGATGTTGGAAGAGTTTAAACATGGGTTTTAATTGTTGATCAGCAACTGAAATATTCTAAATAAATAATTGAGTCAAGTATCCAGTGTGATGTCTGTATCGAGTATCCGGCGTGATGTCTGTACGAGTATGAAGAATATAAAGAACTCTCGAAAAATATATTTGACAGCCTTTCTGTTTATAATATTTTGTTACACTGTTAATATATCTAGCAGTTAGGTCTTAAAAGTTTTGTAAGTAATTCCTGAGATGTTTGTGAAATTGTATAATTATTGCCTCGCAATTAAGAACAATAATAAAGATAATACTAAAATACTAATAGCATATAAAATCTGTGTAGCACCCTGTATAATGTGAATACGAGCCCAGTATGTCACCAAAAAAGTAAATACTTCGTTGGCAAGCAGCCAGAATGGAGGGTGTCCTTTTCACGATTAAAGTAAATGAGTATAACTTAACACCTTGACATGTTTGTTAAACTTGATATAGCTTTTGTATTTCTAGCCTATAGCAGATTTCCAGATGGATTTTGTCCAGTATTTGTCTACGAATTAAGTGCAGTTTTCATAATCAACACCTGGATATCCATAACATTTGTCCCAGTAAAACCTGTGACAACGTGGCAGCGGCCTTGATCGAGCAGTTTGAAAAAATTGTAGGCGTCATTGTTATCCAAGTACGTCTGTGGAGTCAGGCCCTGATTGAGAGCTGACGTGATTGTGTGACAGTCCACCACAGCTCCGGCTGCATCTGTTGGTCCATCCTGTCCATCAGTTCCTGCACTGAGGAACACTTCTAAACAGTGCATCCAGTGATTATGTGGCGATTCGTGCAGTGACTTGGCCAGCAACAAGGACATCTCCTGGTTACGACCTCCCACCCCACGACCTTTCACTTTTACTGTGGTTTCCCCTCCTGCCAGTATGCACAGTGACTTCTGGCTGTTTCTGCACACAGAAGCGGCAGAACGTATCTCATTTATCTGTTTCTTTCGGATGCCCATCTGCACGAGGTCCATCTCCGTGCTCGCAAAATCGCATGCCGTTTCCCCAGCATCACCAGACTGCAAGCCGTGCAGTAAACCACAGGTGAATGTTATTAGCTTTGTGAACATTGAGACAGCCTCTGTTACGTCGCCACTTAGTGTCGAAGTCAGTACTATGGGAATATATCCCAAATGTTCTGCGTGTGATTTTGCTGTTTCTAAGGCAATCGTATTGGTGCCTACCAGTAATGTTTGTACATGGTCATAACAGGAACGAACCAGTGTATGATCATTCACATCATCACACTCCTGTCCATAATTCTCAGCCATCTGACTTTTCATGTCTGATGACAGCAAGACTGTGAGCACTGATTGAGGCACCTGCTCTTTGATGCCAAACTCTTCTATGAGTGAAAGACTGTGACTAGCAGGCTCTAGATTCCACACGGTTGGGCCACTCGCAATAAAACCTAGATCATTGTCTATCACATCAGAAAGAATCAAGGCAGCCATCTGAAGAAGAAAACACGCATTTCAGCTTCTAATTTTCATACATTTCAATGTTTGATCACATTAAGTAATGGAAATTTGGTATAGAAATTGTGTATCTAACATATCAAATCTTCCTTCACAGTTCTAGTCTTCCTTCATTACTTTACAGTATTTAGCATTACCTTTGCTGGATATGCAGCTCTGGCGAGGCCTCCTCCCTTCAACTTCTCCAAATGTTTCCTTACTGTATTCATTTGGTGTATGGTGGCCCCCTTTCTTGACAATAGCTTGGTGACCGTTGCCAGCTCATCAAGGGTCACTGGTGGCCTTGGATATGGTAACAGTGCTGATCCACCACCTAAAATGAGCACACCATTTAAAATACAGAAAGTCTGCTCGGGTACTTTCAGTGTTCTTTAGCCATGGCATCAGTCACTTGGGACACACTTATGGATGAAGCATTCCACAGACACCGGGGGATCCCCCCACCATATATGTAAATTCTTGGTGATGTAATTCGTACAGGTAATTGCATATTGATAACATACTGTGATAAATATATGGACACAGTAAGTATAACATGATACCTGATATTAAGGTAAGCACCATGTCACCCTCTTTTAACTGCAACAGCAAATCTTCAATCATCTGAGCTGCTCTGAAGGCACCTTCATCTGGCACATTATTATGTGCACCTTCTCTTATTTTAACTGGACAGGAGTCTGATGGTATGAGATCCCTGTAGTATAAGATTAATGAACAATTTCAGCGATTTAAAATTGAAATGTTATTACCGGAAAAAACACTGAAATGTAACTTACCATTTTTCAAGCGTTCTTAGCGTATCCTGCATTCCTAGTGGTATGCTGGCTACGCCACCAACAAGATTATCCCCAAGAATGTCTTCAGCAGCTCTGATCATGCCAAGAACTGCTTTACCAAATGCAACAATATGCACCCCATTTCTTACTGAATACTGCATATTTGCTATAGACAGTATATCATTATTCAGTGACAGATTATTTTTTACCATATTATGTGGTAGGACAGAGGTAACGGCAGCACTGAAAATAGATATAGCATCTTCTTTCAGTGTATCTTTGGCCTGAACCTGTGCAGGAGGATCCTGTGCACAGCGGGATGTGTGATGACATCTCAACAGACCATGTTCCAAATTCCAGTTCACGTGTTGGTTGCCTAATCCTGATTTGGCAAAATTCGAATGAGTAAATTTTGCTGATGGTAGCACTCTTGAAAATAGTACTTTCAACATGATGGCAGTACAAGGAATCTGAAATAGTTAAGCCTCTAGTAATATTGCAGTGAAGAAATAAAAAATAGTCGTCATCACAATCAGGTACACATGAAATACAGCATTCAAGCAGCACATAATTAAATCGGTAAAAAAAACTTTTATGATAGATTTTTATGATGGTTAACATCTGTTTTGGGTCATAACACCCAATAACTACTGCTAAAACTAAGGCTAAGTAACACTAAGTACCAACAAGTATATAACTATGCTCATACAAAGTATAAAGTACTAGTATAATAAAAAAAGTCAAATAAATTTCTTCCCAATTTACAAGTACATAATATTATACTACAACTACGCAGTAATAATTAAATAGCACGGAAATGTAAATTGGAAGAACAATAAATTACTGTGTTCCCACTGACCCTAAATGATGATGAGTAGCTCGGTGCATACGTGATGGCTGGAAATTGCCATTACAGTGAGAAAGAATCTGGACCGAGTAATTGATGAGAAGTTTATAAAAAATTCAGAAGTATCGGGTACAGTTCACTTAAACAAAACCAGAATAAGATACACTATTTTGACATAATGTTTAAGAATTAGAATTTACATTATTATAGAAATCACATAACTATCATAATACATGGCAGCAATCTGAAAAGAATTTTTCATTCATGCATCAGACATGGCTTTAATATTTAAATTGTCAATATTCCTTAGGGAAATGACAGGGGAAGTTTATTTGTTATATAGTCAAACAAGGCTTGTTATTCGTACCTCATTCATTTTTTAAACCTGAGAAGCTTTGAAAAAGGAACCTGTGTCTAGCAGCCATCATAATTAAAGTTATTGATAACGTGCAATGCTGGTTTCTGAAGGACAGCGTGTGGCTGTTAAATATAACTATTTATCTTAGTATCTTAGTATCGAGTAATCAACAATCTAAGTGCTAAACTCAAGTTGATGTTTCTTGATACTTGATATACAGAATATACAGGCATTGCCCGATTGTTTATTCTGGTTTTGACTGGTATACATCATTAAAATCATGGCAAATTGTATTGCTCTGCAAGCCAAAACTTGTCCAACCTAGATGTAAAACTATTTAGTGATGGGATTTCGATTACTTCAGCTGGGAGCGAGTTCCAGTCATTTACAACTCTCTGGCTAAAGACTGACTACCTAATTCTAAATCTAGCATTTTTTTAACCAGCTTCCGGCTGTGTCCTCGGGTGTCTGGTCCAGAATTTAGCTCAAAGAATATCTTGCTATCTACTCTGTCCACTCCATTTATGATCATGTAAGTCTGCATCATATCCCCTATTCTTCTACGGTGTTGCAGTGATCGTAATCTTAGGGCTCTTAGCCAATTATCATATGGGAGATGCTTCAGCTCTGGCATTAGTTTGGTGGTCTGTCTCTGAATTTTCTATATCTCTACCCAGTCATGCCTAAATCTTGGATGCCAGATTACATTCCCATATTATAAGCATTGTCAGAACATGTGAAGGTGTCTTTTTTTAAGCCTAACAAGTGTGATGCTTTTTCTACTGCCTTGTAGATATAGGCATGGAATTTCAGTTCCTCATCAATAAATACACCCAAGTCCTTCTAAATTCTGGTGGTGCCTAATATCTCAGTTTTCATCTGGTATTTTAATCTCTGATTTGAGCGGCCTAGATGGATGCTTTTGCATTTGGCTTCATTTAAACCTAGTTACCACTTGTGTGATCATTTTACGAGGTTGTCTAGGTCTAGTGATCTTCAATTGTCTGAACTGCACAGCACAGCTTCATGTCATCAGCAAATATTTTTGCTGTACTGTTGACCAAGTCTGGCAGGTCATTTATGAAAATGACAAACAAGATAGGACCTAGGACACTTTCTTGAGGTAATCCGCTCAGGATATCTGCCCATGATGACAGCTTACCATTTACCACCACTCTCTGCCTTCGCCCAGTTAGAAAATCTCAGATCCACTCCAGTAGCTTTTACCAGTTACACCATGTGCCTTCAATTTCCTCAGTAATATTTGGTGAGGGACAGAATCAAAGCTTTTTTTAAATCCAAATAAATTACGTCAATGTGGGCACCTGACCAGAGTGACTAGTAATTGTGTCATGCAGGAGCGTCCCGGGACAAATCCATGCTGCTGGTCATAAAATAAGTTGTGATCCATCATATGATTCACAAGTGAATATCTGATTACAGACTCCATCATTTTCCCTATCACTGACGTAAGACTGACTGATAATTTCCTAGAACAGCTTTCAACCTTTTCTTGTGGACTGGTGTGATGTGAGAATTTTTCAATCACCTCACCTGGTAGATCTACTCATCTAGGCGTCCTCTTTCATATGGGTTTGTGCAGATGTCTAACATACAAGACAACGTCTGTGCACTAATTTTAGCCTGATACACACTTTGGGGTTGTGTCGTAATAATGACTAATTGTCTAATATTAATGTCTAATCAGTAATATCAGATCTGTGATCAGAATTATATTTACACTAAATTACAATGAATGACTCAATGAGCGAAAATCACAGGTACTACTACTAGATGATAGATCTAGACTCTAGTAAAACAAATATTGTAAATTTCAGTTTTCACGTCTCAATTCAGCAGATATATACATAAAGCTTGGATAAAAATATATATAACATTCACCTTTTAAAAGATAATATAGCTTGTTAGTGGCTGAAAATCATAATCAAACTGGAATCATACAACCCCAAAATCAAGTCTTGCCCACTTTCTTATAGAATTAATGATCAGCTGATCAACATAACCTTGACCTTATTTCTATTTCGGTATTTCTATACACTGACATAATAATAATTATTATTAAGTGGTAATAATAATAATTATTATTATTATTACCACCTAAAGTTTAGTAAGCGTGCTATCTGATCTGCACGATGATTAATTTGGATAGTGTCACCAGCCTTAATAGTAGAAGCCCAATCAATGTTCTTTACCTAAGCGACTTTTGACTAGATCTAGATACAACTTACCGCCCATAGAATATCTCATTGATACCACACCATCAGGCTTTACATGGAAAATATGGTAAAAAAAGCCTTATCATCATATTGGAAAGTTCAAATGTTGAATGCTGCTGCACAATATTAATCTCTACAATACATGTCAGTTTATGCCTACTACAGTTTGGTCAAACCTTTACGACCTCAAGCGTGCGACAGTTATAGTTAAGCTACTCACTAAAATATGCATATATACATTGATGTCAGATAAAGCTCGATTTAGTAAAAAATAATAGTTTAACTTGTATGCTATGTGCAGAAAAGAACCACGCAGAGACCTTGGAACATTTCTTTCTGAACTGTAAGATACTGGAAGACATTCGCCTTAAATTAACATATATTACCAAAATACATCGACTTATAGGAAATTTAACACACGGACCAAATACCAGACCTACTTGGCTGCTTCCGATAAGACTATACTGTCAGAACTCACCTTCATGCAATCAGGATTTACAAGAAGAAATTGAAAGGTTGACTAGACGTCTATGTTGGGATCTGCACATAGTTAAGACGGAAGACCCCCGATGTCCGGCATATGATGGGTTGTACTTTTACATGGGTGTAGGCACCGCAGATTTTAGTACTGCACCATCGAATACATAGATTTTAATAATTTTATGTGATTAAATTCGTGGATTTTAAAAAGATTGTACACTCTCGGAGTTGTACTCCTTTAAAGGGGGAAATATACCAAGAAAGAAGAAGATGGTTTATACTATATATGGCATTTGTTTTACTATTCCAATAGCCTACTGTTCCGACATTATATTTTTATGCTATTTAATACTGTCTGTGAGAAACATTGGGTTATCAAAACATTGGGTGTTAATTAACACAATATAGATGCATGGTCTTATTCAATTAAATCAGTTGTCTAACCTCGATCGATGTGCTATAATTAAAGTGTCACGAATTCCTGCTTGACCACTTTAAACGGCAAGTCTATGAGTGTGTGTGTTATATATATATATATATATATATATATATATATATATATATATCAGATCATCTGGGAAGACAAACCCATTAATTATACAGTACACTCTTTATAAATAAGTGTCCATACCAGCACACACACGCGCGCGCGCGCATCAGTCCATCGAGAAAGCAAACATGAAAAGAAGTAAAAATAATTAAATCTACATAATTTTATATATATATATATATATATATATATTATATAATATATATATATATATATATATAGTTCAATTATATTAAATATTAATTATTAATTGTGACTACAAATCAATACCAGTCAAATGGGTTATACTTTTTAAAAGTACCCATTGCTAATAATAATAATCTTTCATACATTATTGGTATTATTGTGTCTATAATTAGGCCTAAATACTAAAATAGCAATAACGATAGTAATAGTAATAAATAAATAAATAACCTGGCCAGCTGGTGCCACGGTGGGGAAAAGTTTAGCGTTTATCTATTTTATTATTTTTTAAATATAAAAATGCATAAGAAGAAATTTAAAATTATTATAATTTTATATACAATTAAACACTCTTCCGGAAATAAGTAATTAAATTGAGTCTTTCAGTTTATAATATAAGCGCTAGCTTTTAAGATAATGGCTACCGGCATTTAGTGCGAACCTGATATCTTGCAAGCTTTTTGGCCAAAATGAAGTTGACAGATGTTGTTTTGCGAAATTTTCGCGTTGCAAAGGTCTTTCGAGAAAATACAGATCGGATAAACAGTTTAGATTTTTCTCCAAACGGAGAAACACTTATCTCCAGTAGTGATGACGATTCGATTGTAATTTATGATTGTCAAAATGGAACGTTAGTATATTGTCCAATTATCGTTACTAATTTGTCTAATACCCGAGCCGAGGTTTATCTTCTTCCATGCGTGCTGGGTGTTAATTATGAATAATACATATTATATGGATAAGTTTCTTTGGTTGCAAATGTGTATTTATTATATTCACAAAACACCAGAAAACCTAAACTTCTGTTATTAGTAGACAGTATACTCTTAAATAAATAAATAACAGGAAGCTGTTTCAATGTTTAGATGAGTAGATCTAGTAGAAATTGGACAAAATTGTTGCATGCATGAACATACATTCATAACATAGGGAAACTTGTCACTTAACCTCTTCCCTTTGACTAAATTAGCCTGGTAACATCTGAGAACTTTTATCATGAAAAGCTAAATTATTAAATATTTTCTACGTTCTGACTAACAATAATATTGAACATTTTTAGCATGATAGTTTTCTCTCCTAAGTATAGATAAAATGGTGGAAACAGTAGTTACCACGTACAAACTAATTTATATGGGATTAAGTTAAAATTTTGGTCAAAAGTAGTACTTATGTGTACATAATGCATACTACATATATGTTTGTAGCTACACAAAATAATAAATAAACAAACACAATTTTGACGATATAAACAGATGCTAACGTATATTTCATGTAAAAGTTGTGTGGACAGTTTGTACTATTTCTACCCTAAAATATAAGGTTTCTCCCCGATGGTAAATATCTGGTAATTACTGTGCAAGGTAGATACTTGTCAACTGGTGTTTCTCTTACATTAGACACATACTCTATTACTTTTAGAAGCAAAATTATGGACTGATTACTTAATAAAAGTTGATGCCAGTAGCTCATTTTATTATTCAAAAGCTGGTCTGATTATTTCATTATTAATTTATAGTACCTGCACGGTGATACATGACATTATAATGTCTGCTTTGTTAAGGCAGTACAACATTGTTAAATACCTTATCAACGATGACCCTTATGAGGAGGGTGTAGTGTGTCTATTTGTGCTTGAATACTCATAGCAATGGCATGTGAGCTGTAGCACTGGCTATGTATCACTGTGAAGAGATACTGCTATTCAATGTACTAACACACACCAGTGTTTGAGCGGTGTGTAATTGAAGCATGATTACACAATGGCATAACCAGGTATCTTCATTGGCCAATTATAATATAGTTGATATACTTCTTATTGACTAGATTAATGTGACACTTTTCTGGAGGATAGCTACAGGTAATGTTATTTATATGTAATCTCTTGTTGTGCATGTATGCTATATGAATTTGTACTTGTTATGAATATTTTGGCCAGACAAATAGTTTTATCTTGAAGTGTTAGTTTGTTAGTGTATTTAAGGGATACAATGGTTTAGATGTCACAACACAGTTGCATCTTAAAATGAATATGCCACATTGGACATATGGAAGCACTCTCGTCCATTTATATTTTTGCTGTATCTGCATACCACATAGATGGAATATTAGCTTAAAATACATCTTTGATCAATGCCTCACTCATTATATAGCAGGGTAAACCATGCTTATTATGGATGAGTGACACCCCCAGATGAATTAACCAGAGTTAGGTTTTTACGGGGAAAAAAACCTTTCTACCCAGAGAAAATTAGGAAGAAACTCCCAATGGATGGAGTAACCTGATAATCCAAACTGATATGATATTCACCACCTCCACCCCACTGTATAAACACTTCAATAACTGATGACAATGGCATACAAATAACAAATCACATACTAATGTTGGATAAGAACTGAGGAATACCTTGTCACTTGTTGAAATTTTGGGTAGAGACCTCTGGCTGTCACCTATTAGGTACAGCCATTGAGGAGTACCAAAGTTGAGACTCCTTTTAAAGGCTCTTACTTTGTCAATTAACCAATCGACAAGTGGCTTCCAGTGATCCAAGCAGATTAATCAATTAGCAATTATCTGTCTTCATTTAGTCACATATTAATTGTCAAATGATCCAAGCAGATTAGCAATTATCTGTCTTCATTGTTAAGTGATCTTCTTGATCTCAAAAGTAGAGCTTAATGGTGAATTGTAATCATCATCATCAATAATAAGTACAATTATTTCCAATCTGTTGTACAAAACTAATCAATTTATTTTCTTCCATTTGTCCCCAAAGAATTTTTGCAAACCAATATATACGATAACTATATCCCATTCTAATTTCAAATATAGCATATTTGTATAAAAAGTATATTATTCTATTTAATATTTGTCAAATTTCAAGTGGCATTTATAAATTTGGATGATTTTATACCATTTTTTAGTATTTCTTCGGTATCGAAAGGTATTTCTTCCCATGGGTTATTTCCATTACGCAAGAAATACTTTCTTCCCTTCCATTTTGGGAAGAAATGGAAGAAACCCCAAAATTTGACAAATATTAATATATTTTTCATGCTAATCATACAATGCACTTTAAAAAAATTATAGTAGTCCTCATATCTGTTGGTTTGCAACAAATCTTTGGGGAAAAATGGAAGAAACTAAAATTTATTTGTTTTGAGCAACATATTGAAAATAATTGTACCATAAATAATCAAGGTTAAGTCGATTTTTCGAGGAGTGAAAAGGGAGTTCTCAGAAGCACCTCGACTTACCTGCATGTTATATTTCCTACCAGCTAAAGGAAAGATATTTTGGGCCATCCTTTATACACAACACTATAGGATTTAACCCAATAAGAGCCAGAGTTGGAACATAATCGCCACATCGCTGCCTATTAATACATTATTATTCAATAATTAAGTTTCACCAAACTATTACAATAAATATGAGCTATTGTCTTTTAATTTCATCTTGATTTTATAAATGAAAAAGTATTAAAAGACATGACAGGCGACAACTAACAATTCCCATGTGCCTCATGGAACTGCTGAATACAGGATTCAGTAATTGATTAATTTGCATGGGTCATTGGAATCCACTTGTTCATTGATTAATTGCACAAAGACCCTTTAAAAGCAGCCTCAATTTTTGTATTCCTCACTTCTTACGCAACATACGCAAATGTTTCAACCAAACCATCACAATGGAGCACCTTGTTGCATATTCTCTACATCCCAGTTACAAGATGGCTAAACTCTCATCAGATCAATTCATTATTGTCACAGACTCTGTGACCCTTTGGAGTTTCTTCCCAGAAGAAAGGTTTTCTTCTTGGTAAAAATTCATTTCATCCCATCGGTAGGGAAGAAATACCTTTCTTCCGGGAAGAAACCCAACCCTGGAGTGAAGTAACATCTTTTCTATGTATAGGCATATAAGGTGAGCATTCACATAGATTAACCATTGATAGTTATCTCATGCTGAATGCATACCAGAAATAAAACCTGATGCTGCAACTATGAGATTACAGTATTGTGTATTTTATCAGTATAAATTGATAATTGTCAACTTCACAGAAAACAGGATAATGTGTGGTTATACTTTGATAAGACTAAAGTTGTGGGGAAAGCAACATGCAAGAAATGTGGCAAATAAATGCAGGGACTATATATATATATATAATCTGATTTAAAAAAGTATATTCATGATTTTTTCCAACCTTGATATACATATGGCATATTAGCATCATCATCCTGTTTGTGCAATGGGCATTATTTAACAAACTTCATGGAAAAACACAGGCAGATGTGTCTTCTGTTTTAATGAAGAAGGAGTATAAATTCTGTATTCCAACTACTACTAATAATTATATTAACCTGCTGTGTAGTTTGTTTAGATGTGCATATGTTAATATATTTTTAACATTTATGCTGCTGTCACCTAGGACATCTAGCCCAATGAATGTTTTGTGAAATACCCGACGGCACCCTGATGCAATGCAGTGTGCCAACAGCTGCAGTGTGGGAATATCCAACAGTGTAAATTTTCAGGTCTGTAATTTTATTTTCAGACCCAAGAGGACCCTGAACAGTAAAAAATATGGAGTAGATTTGATCAGTTACACACATGCCATCAACACAGCTGTTCACAGCTCAACAAAAGTAGATGGTAAGTTTGGTAATGATTTGAGATTGCTGCACGGTCAGGCTGAGTTTGCCATTTCTTTAAAAATGTTATGTGTTAGTAATTTTTGATCAACTTCTCTCTTTTTCAGATACAATTCGATATCTGTCTCTGCATGACAACAAGTACATCAGGTACTTCCAAGGTCATACTAAAAAGTAAGTCATCACGGCAGTGGTTGATCTGACAAATGAATTTTGAAAAGTTATTTTAGTGAAATTTAAATTACTTTGAATGTATCTTGTCACATTAAAATGGTTTCAACCATAAATTGGCTCTTTTCAGGGTTGTTACACTATGCATGTCACCGACAGATGACACTTTCTTATCGGGATCGTTGGACAAAACGATTCGTTTGTGGGATCTTCGCTCACCAAACTGTCAGGTACAATTGTCTACCCTGATTGTATTATTTCAATGTTTATTGTCAAGTCTGGCAGGTCAGTTTGTGGGGTGTTTGGAGAGTTGCTCTCTGTTTGATATTTGACTCTTACTTATGGGTTTTGGTGGCTGGCACTAAGATATCTTCAAACAAATTGATGAATTATAGCAATTACAGTAGGCCCGTTAAACTGACTGATAAGATATTTTGAAATAATTTGAATGCGTTTTCACAGTTTGTAGTTCATAGCCACAACTTACCACCAGTAGATTTATTGATAACAAACTTAATTACACACCATCTTGGCTCAATCACCAAAACAAACAGCCTAATCACAACACTCATTTATTGTGTGACTCCACCCACTAAATAAGTTTCATTATGTTTGTTAATTCACACCTGTTGAGTATGTTTTATTTATTGCAATTAGGAATCATATTTTGTGTATAAAGACCTCTGTTTTGATCATATATTATCAGCTGCTATCTTCGTCTGAAAAACATGCATTATTTTAAAATGTCAAAATATTCATGGCTGTGCATAGAGTTTCAGATGAAAAGGGTGTTGGCATTTATTGATGTGTGTATGTGTTCCAGTAGAGATGTGTCATCTAATGGAAATGAATCCTGTTTTTTAAGAACTTTTGTGCACACAAATATAGAGAGTATATTTAGGATTGTACAAATTTCTACAAATCTGGAAATGTTCTGAAAAAAATATGAAGTTTGACTGGTACCTGTGTTTGCCGGATGTTTCCCAAGGCACTTGGTTCAGAAAGATGTTTCATCTTTCACTTTTCCTCGTAATAGTGTTTAAAGAAATGCATTAAAGTTCCATTACTTAGCAAAAGAATTATTAAGCCAGTCAAGGGTAGCTTTGATCAAAAAGGCCTGCCATACTTTGTTCCCCCTTTATAACTAGTCAAGTGTGTGTGTATAAATTGGGAATACAATTATGTGGATCTAATTTGTTCATGTTTACTTTCTCCAGGGACTGATGCATCTGCCAGGACGACCGGTTGCTGCATTTGATCCAGAGGGGCTCATATTTGCAGCTGGCATCAACTCGGAAAGCTTGAAGCTCTATGATCTGAGATCTTTTGATAAGGTGTGTATACTTTTAAGGAATCAATTTCTTTAAATGACACTGAAGTATTGGTGTGGTTAGCACATAAAATGTATACGCCATGTAGCTGCCTCAACTATATATGTTAAACAGGATGCACCAGTTTATTTTCTATGTGTAATCTTTGTTATGCTGTTTGTTCCAGGGTCCATTTGCAACATTCAAGTTGCAGCAGGATAAAGATTGTGATTGGACAGGGCTCAAATTCAGCCCTGATGGAAAACTGATCTTGATATCTACAAATGGTTCCGTAGTCAGATTGATTGATGCTTTCCAAGGAACTCCACTACAGACCTTCACTGTATGTTTTTATTCTATTTGTTTACACCAACAACGGTGATTTACTTCCTTGTTTGCTATTCGTTTTTACCTAAATGTCATCGTGTGTAAAGTATCTGTATTTGTTTTTATTACAGGGACACACAAATCAGCGTGGATTGGCACTTGAGGCATCGTTTAGCCCAGATTCGCAGTTTGTGTTTAGTGGTAAGGGTCTCCATCTTTTGTAAACACGCACTTATCCATTATTGGTGCACCCACCCGAAGACCAATAGCCATCGATGATTTCCATACTGTATAATCAATGTGGCAATACCTGTGACACCACATCGTCGCATTTTCCTGTCAGACATAATTGATGTGACATTTTCCTCGTTCCTGTTAATAACTATAAAACTGATTCGGTCTCATTTACAGGCTCAGCAGATGGCAAGATCCATAGTTGGGACACAATAACTGGGGCCCGGGTGGCCGTGCTAAATGGTGATCATGTGGGACCAGTCCAGTGTGTGCGATTTAATCCGAAGTTCTTGATGCTTGCTACAGCATGCAATAACATGGTAAGTGCCGTGATGTATGGTAGCACTCATTGTTTTACTAGTACTTGCTGCGTTGAGAATAGTCACCAAGTCACATGACGACATCTAAAAACGTTATCCTATACTGATATATAGATGTTGGTGTCTTACGAATGGGTAGGAGCGCATAAAATATGTGGCACGTAATAGGCTGTTCTGAGATGTTTACAAAATACCTCTACTTAGATGATAGGTTGTTGAATAATATTAGTATAACTGTACTAGAAGTGTATTGCTGTCATTGTTTCACTATATATGACCCCTTTAATTTGTCCCTCTTGTGTATATTGGAGAATTCTGTGGCTTTAATTCGGTGATTTCATTATTTGTTTCGATAAGGAGTTACGAACGTGCTTGCCATTTTTATCATTATCTTTGACAGCACGTTAGTAATTAATTCTGCAATAAACCTTTTTTTTTGTTGTTGTTGAATTTATTTCCATTCTCCTCCTCAGGCTTTCTGGCTGCCACAAGTTGATGAATGAAGAATGAAGACAGAACTGCGATTAACATCTGTATTTTGTATCATTCTCCGTAATAACGCTTACATGGCTCGCACAACAACAGCAGCCGAATGTGTTAGAGCCTCCAGTTGGTAGTTTACCAGACGTCTGCCAGCCGATGTTTTGTTTCTCGCAACATCCGTGATTGAGGCGCAGTGTGCGATATGTTTTAAGTTTGTTGTCTGATTTCCGGAGTAGAATCGGTGGAATTTTATTAGGTTGTCCTTCATTTGCTAGCATAAATATTAGTTGGACATTGTACATTATTTTCAGTGATATCTAATTACTTAGCGTAGCTGATGAATGTCTTCAAGAACGAACGTTGCCGATCTTTGAATATAGACTACTGCTGGTGTATGCTGCTTATCAACGTTCATCTCCATGTGATCTGTTAATGTTTAGCGTATAAGTGGCGTCCTCCTGGGATGCTGTTGTTGGAATAATAGAATATTGAAAATCTGCTTATGTTATTATACAAAATGCTGCAGATTGGTTTGCATTTTTATATCTAGCCATGCATGTGTATTATTAGATTCTTAAATCCCAAGGAGGATATGCGTTAAATGCACTCACTGTTACACACCAACCGTTCGCTCCGTTTTTTCCCCCCACTTGATCATTTCTTGCAGCGGAAAAACGAAATGCACACATCTTGTAAATAAATGTATGTTCTGGCTCCTGGTTTAGAAGATTGCTTCGATATTCACATTATAGATAGTCTTTTGTATATCTGTGAGGCGGTATCACATCACTGTTTGTGGTGAGAGTGAACATGATGTGTTTATCACTCCTTTATACAACTGATCGCAAAACAGGTTCACTGTACAACAGGCACCTGTCTTTATTCACATTTGTGTATAACTCATGTATCATACAGGGCCAGTTATCTTAACATTGTACATGTTGTGTATGTGTGTTTTGGTATTTTTTATGAATAAACTATCTCGATTAAGAATGGTTGTATTGTTTTAGTGTCTGAACATGTGGAAACATGTCAGAAATAATGAAACTAGATTTGCTTTGTGCATACAACAAACTTTTGCTGAACGAAAAAAAGGACGCACGTTTTCATAACTTTTGTATTTTAAGTTCAAATTAGTACAAAGTTTTTAAAGGCTTTCTCGACTCACAAATCAAACCAATCATTCACTAATGATGGTATCTCCATTAAAACACAGTGCAAGAATAGGTTGTAATCTCAATTTGTACACAATAGAAAGATTGACGTGATTTATATTGGATACGTCCATTTGAATTGATAATTTACAGACTGTTAAAAAAAGATAACCCTTGATATTGCAGAGTGCTGAACCCTTGTTCTAGAGAGGTAATTATTTATAGTAAAATGGGCCAACGTGAATAATTTGAAGATCAAATGCACAAGTTGGCTTTACTTTTTTTGTGTTGAAAATGCCCAACACCGTGGTTGTTTTTATGACAATTTTGTACCGACTGAATTAAAAATCTAAATAAGTCCTAAATATTTATAAATCCATCACTGCAGCTGGGGGCACAATGCTTTGCGGACATGGCAGCTCAGTGGACTGGACATCCAGTGTGGACTACCCGTACATCTGCAGGAAGGCTCATCTAATTATTTAATTTCCTTGTGAAACATTTTTCTCCCATGACAATTGGATAAAAACATTCCGTAGGGTTTTATGGTATAATGGCTGACATTTATTATTGTTCGATCGTAGCATTTAATTTAATGATTATACCAAAACTCGAATAATGTAAACCCAAGTCACACAGTATGCAAGATTTTGGAATTGTTTATTCAACGGAAATATTTGTTACACAAAACAACTGAAGTAAGAACAGATACAATGACTGGAAGACATACTATTATTTAAACAGCCATGCAATAAAACTGATGATAATCTGGTTGATAATTTACTTGTTGGAATATCGACATATTCTTGTTAGTAAAATTTCTAAGCCGATTATGTCCATAACAATCAGACTAGAGCATACTAACACATATCACAACCATTTATTCTTTTGGCGCATTTAACCGACAGAAATAAAGTGACTACAACTGAATACTATATAACATATATATCGGGGTGCATTTCAAGTGCAAATACTTCACACACAATCACAAACAAAACACACACTCGCATATAATTATACGCATTCATCCTGTCATTATATCAACAGGTTATATGCATTACCTAATATTGAATAGTTACACTCCTAACGAAACTTTAACATTATAACATTTATTTCATGCTAGAGTGCTAGTTGTAAAGATTCATCAACTACGTGCACATCATTTGAACTTCCTAATTAGACAAGTTGCATCACTTTGTGCACAATATCTGGTTTAATAAATGGAATAGAAAAAAGACACGATTTACACTGATGTGTAAACGTCATAAACGCAATCCTAAATACTAACTTAAGTAAGAAGATTGTATATAGCCAAGGTACAACATTAATAATAAATAAGTACAGTTCTAACAGATCAATACAGTCGCAATTATTTGCTAGTTTAATGGTATCATATGATGATATATTCTAGGCATGATAACGACTACACACACATGGAAGACTGAATGTTTCCAAACTGACTATTTTGCAATCTGATGAAAGAGTTATACTTGTTGACAGAGGAAATATTTGGGGTAATTAAATTTTATGACAGTCAATCATCCCATACATCTCTGAAGACATCAATTATGCATCAATATCTGGTGCCAATGGCATATAAAAAGCAGTAAGCACACAAAAACTGATATAAATGCTACATGAATACACATTATGGTGCAGTATTATTTCCAAACGACTATAACAATCCAGACTCACAATTAGTGTTCAGTGGTACATGTAATTTCATTAACAAAGAACACCTGATGTTCAGCTTCCATTCATTGCTTAAAGGCTACTGTCACAGGTCATGAAAATACATGTTTACCTATGCTCGCATTCATGGTGTAAATATATTTTCTGGTTATGGATCAAATCTTCAAATAAATTATACTACATGGATAGGAAAAGGTTTAGTGCATCAACTGCCATAATAATCAACAACAGTGTACCAACACAGTTAAAATGATAAAGTTTGGTGTTACGGCTGTTGTAGATGCCAAATGCCATCAAAACGGAAATCTAAGGAAAAGGCCAAACATTTCTAACAACGGCCAGCTTCGTACAGGTGCAATCACTGTTGATGAAGAGTCCAAAGGTGATGTGCCACCGA
Organism: Paralvinella palmiformis; assembly: GCA_025642065.1. NCBI lineage: Eukaryota > Metazoa > Annelida > Polychaeta > Terebellida > Alvinellidae > Paralvinella > Paralvinella palmiformis. The sequence goes on from JAODUP010000900.1 coordinate 84,361, forward strand.
CAATTACACAAATAATGACAGCACTGATGAAAAAAAACAACTATCTGGTATGATAACATCTCACTCAGTTCCAAGATTATTATACTCTTGTGGTGTCTATATGAAGCATAAGCTGTCACTGAAGACCCCCAAAACAGAATACCAGTAACCTGTCTGAGATGCTACTGGGGAGCACATCTCTCGAAAGGTAACCCGAAACGATAATATCACGTTCTACAACTGACCAGCTGGGTGAAGATTATCTTACAAGGCACTATTTCTACAAGAAGAAAGATGGGTAGACAGAAGACAGCGCTTTATATCAAGAGATGACACAAGATACTAAGAGTTCATCATCAATGCCATCATCATCATCATCATCTAGGTCCAATTAATTATAATGAATAAACACTGAATTCATATAAACAACAGGTTAAAAAACAGCAGATCGGAAAGAATATACTAAATAACTGATCTCTAAGTAAGATCCTTTATGTCATACACCACAGCATGATATAATGTACAACCTAAACTTAACATAAAATAACAATACATCTCTAAACAATAGCACCCAAGATATTCTTAACATTTAGTTAGAATCACAACACATTCAAGTGGAATATACTTAATATCAAACAATCAATCGGCAAAATCGTAATATACACACCACAACAATTAATATCCACGATTATTTCATATATAATTCTTCTCAAGTTATAAAGTAAGCCATATACGGAATAACATAAATATTTCAATAACAACACAACAAACACATGTCCGAGTAAAAAACACAGCTTTCAAGAAAGCTGACACTAGCATATGATTAATCACGTACATGCACAAAAACATCTAAAACAACAACCGGCTAAATGCAACATCAGATCTTTTTCACGTATGAACTGTTTTTCTCGGACACACATTAATCACTGGAATAATTCGAGGCAAGAGACATAAGATGGCTAGAGTCTAAGAGTGTTCATTGGTTGATTCAGTGGAGCTGCTCTGCGAGAGCATGGTTTGGTAACGATTCAGCGGGATGACAAATACAGAGATGTCATCGCCGGAAGCCAGCTTATCCTCGGACGTCCTCCACCCACCGTTCTTAGATACGCCACGAGCGTGCATCACCAATTCTTGGGCGGCTGAAACATACCTGTTGAAACAAAACAAAACAATCACTGTAACAAATTGTCAAAATATTTAATTAATCGGGAAACTCCAACATGAACAATTGTCAAAGATGCTGGCCTCTCCATTTTGTGGTCAGCACAACATTACCAGAAATAGTAATGCATTGGTTCAGTATATTAGGGAGCACTCTTTACATTACAAATTACATGATAATCACTGTCAAAAAACATGGACTCTACACAGAAACCTATACGCCATTTTAAAGGGATTCCTGAAAAGGAAAATCTAAAGGAAGAGCTGTTTGTGAATAAGAATCAGCGTTGCACTTTACTGAGGAGTAAAAGGCATTTAAGTTATATTAAAGATATATAACCAAGAAATGTACAAGTATTAAACAGTATATTACTATTATTAGAGATACAGATGTCTAAAGGTACACTGGCTAAACAGGTATCGATTGGTATATAACACGTGCAGATATCAAACATTAGGTACAATATATAAAAGCATGAAACAGTGTATCAGATACAAAAAGCACATGACCATGAAATGGTCAATTAAAATAGAAACGCCACTACAAATATAAAAGATTTTTAGGTAAAAGATACTAACTGTTATTATCATGTTGAATAAAACACAGTTAAATCTGGACGTTCTAACAGGAAAAAATTTCAAAGATTCAGTTTATTTAACTTGGCCTCTCCATGTTGTGATATAAACATGGCAACATGACAAATAGCAATGGATTGGTTTGGCATCTTAGAGAGTGGTCTTTACAAATTCCATTAAAGAAATTACAACATCTGTATTTGATTAAATCGTAATAATGAACTAACCCAAGTTTACCACCAACATTTAGGAGCCTTGAATATTAACATATCATCATCCCTAATGACCAGACAGTGCAGGGGACTGAACATCAGAGCATTGTAAATTTATGTAAATATGGCACTCTCCACTACTGTGTACTTCACTGATTTGGCTCTAAGCACTTCACCCGAGTCCTTTATAATAGGTAACCCCTTGGATTTGTCTGTCAAGATTTTACTTGCAGATGGATATCTACAATTTGTTAAAGTGAGACGTTCTTAATCTGGATGTACAACATGAGTGTGTGCTCGTATGAGCAGAAACGGTGCTAATATTGCCGCTGGGATTGGAAATGATGTTTTGCAGTCACTGCACATTGTTTGTTTAAGTTACTGCACGTTGAGGGCATTTTTCTTTGTATTGTATTGTTCACTTGGAAATAAACTTCATTCTTTCAATCATTCACACGAGTTGACATCATTTAATAACTCATGATTAGGTAGGCTAAGTGGTAGGCGAAGTAGCTCAGCCAGAATTTCAACTCCGATGCTTGAGATCCGAGGCTAATTGTGATACGAGACGAGTCTTAATGGATAATGTTTATTTGCTGACCTAACGCTCACCATACAGCTGTTGAATATTCTAATGAGTATGATTAATAACTCATGATTAGGTCTTTTATACACAACTGACAACATGATAACTATAATCTACAACAGTGATCTTCCATTATTATGCCTAATTTCTAACTATGCTCTTGGTCATCTATCATTCACAATACTAATCTTATCACATAAGGTAATTAAGGATTTCTATTTATTAATGATTCTGAGTATGTGAATGTATTTGTTTAACCACGTATATGTGTGTGTGTGGGGGGGTCAAGCTAATAACAATTCAAGGTAAGATAACATATTCATGAATAAATCACACATATATATATATATATATATATATATATATATATATATTAAATGGTTAATTTTGTTGTACAACACGGGAGCCTATGGCCTGATGTTGAGACTGAATAAATCACAATTGCCTTCTACTGTGAACTAACCTGTTTGGATCATCAGGGTTGAACTGATCCAGACATGTTTTAACAATGCTGCCAGCTTTCTCATTACTTGTTACATCCCAAAGTCCATCTGTACCAATAATTAACACATCATTCTCACCAGGATCCATGGCATTCAGATCCAAAATACGAACCTTGAAAAGAAAGGTATTGTTGATGCCGGAAACAAAAATACTTCAACGAAATTTGACATACAATGACATACAAAAAACAAGATATAATTACTGGAAAATGCATTCTCACCTCTGGTGAACACGTCATGAAAGGTTTCACATATACATCTGACTCGTATACACGTAGATCGTGATCACCTAAACCTCTACTCACGCCTATGGTGCCTAGCAGTCGAGCCTGGAAAGTCAAAATCATATCACTTTATGACATCATATTATTGGTTGCTATTATTAATTAATACATACGTTAAATATAGCACTACAGGTTTATCACAGTAAATAATTCAATCACACACACACACACACACACACACACACACACATGCATGCACACATATACACACACTAACCTTTTTGCCTTCTCCTAAAACCAGTGGCATTTTTACATCATCTTCAGTTACAGTTTTATATGACCTGATTACAAGAAGGAGGATAAATCAGTCTGACATGTAGAGATAAGTATATATACAAAGAAATAGATGTTTATTTCAGTAAACAATATTAGTATACCAGTAATAAATTTCACAATTCTATTCATCTTGCTTCAGAAAATATTTCTAGCAATTTGTAACATGCTGAACAATTGACTTAATTTTATTAATCCCACAGATCAAGATTAAACAGGATGTTGGACAATATAACAGATGACAGTCCCTATATGCCAATATGTTATTGTTTCAATAGTCCAAAATTCCCAGCAATCCACCAGTAAATCTATGACAGGGGGATCTCAAGTTGACAAGTGGGATAGTTATCTAGCAAGTGGATGCATGCTTTCTTTAGGGTTATGACGATTAAACCCGAGACATTTGGCTGAAGGACCCCCCCCCCCCCAACTAAAATAAGCATTACTGGAACCTGAAACCTGATCTGGATGTTTGTAATACAGTCTTAACTCTTATACTGATATTGATACCATCGGGATATCCTTGGGAGCCAAAGTTGGCCAATGTGCCTAATAATATGTCTCGGCAGAAAAGAAAAATTGTTTAGTCAATCAAATGACCACGAGACAAGCAGTAAAGCACACAAAATCGGGTTAACTGTACAAATTTGAGAACAAGCATGAAATTTGGTAGATAGGTAGAGTCCAGAACAATATTTGATGTGGGCACAAGATGGCTGCCATCTCTAAAGGCTGATATCACAAAAAAATCAAAATTGCCACTATTTCTTTAGCCAAAATATCAACAAAAAATACAAAACATATATAACAAATATAAAATATCAACAAAATGACCATAGTTATAACACAAGTTAGATAGCAAATCATATGAGATGAATAAAAAAAATATCTAATTTATTATGTGAAAATAGTTTATTTTTAAGGTGGCCAAGTTTCCCTGTGTTTTGCACCTTTGTGATGATGCTCTGATCCTGAATAGAACACTTCAAGTGGCTGCATCAACATTAAACAGGTCTCCACTAATGAAAACACCACCTCGGTGTGTTACAGAAATCATCTCATGCAGTTAAGTACTCACCATCCCTTCCTCCAGCCATCCCTGTGCAGTACCCGTTTCCCTATGTCCTTCCTCGTCACACGATAGGCAAACTGTATGGGACAGAAGAGGTCACCCAGCAGCTCAGGATGGTGCCATGCCTATGTAGGCAAAAAAGTACAAGAGATCAGCTATGTCCATTGTCCACTATCACAACTTTGTACAGCCATCGGATATTGTGATTTTTGACAATAAACCGGAGTGGGTGATAAGTTATATCAACAACTTGACAAATACTGATTTTGGTTGATGTTTTAAACTTTATGAAGTTGTGCTCTACGCGGACTTTAAACCTTGCTCCTACTGGGGACTATTTGGGTATTTGGCTCATTTAACTAAAGATTTAGAATAATTTATCAGTAAACAATTTATTGGATGTTTACTGACATTAATAGTCCCAGTCACATTCACTGTCATTTAACACTCTTATGTCAAAATGTTTTACAAACACACAAACAAACACACACACACATTCACTGTCATTGAAGACTCTTATGTCGGAATTTTATGTGAACACACAGACAAACAAATACACACACACACACACACACTTTATTTACGTATAGATTTGAAGATATATGCCTCATCTATGACAAAGCAAATTGTGTAATTGTTATCATTATACCTAAAACAGAAAGATTGTAAGAAAATAGGATACAACATTTATGTACCAGGTTTACCTTATAATTTCATATGGAATTAGATAATAAAGTCTGCAACTGTATCGGATCAATGAGTATATAAAAACCTTTGAAATTAGTATATTAAAAATCACAGACATTAACGTCAACCTAACCTTATTGGTTACAAAAGGTAGTGTGTTTGTTATGTAAACTCGAGTGTTTTTTTTAATATTTTTGCTACAGTTTTGATGGAAATTAATTAACAGATAGTTCAATTTTATGAATAACTATTACAGTCAGGCCCCATTTAATTATAATTATTTAAAATAAAGCGGGACGTTAAAGACCCCCTGAGGACGTAAAACACTCTGGCAGTGACCACCCTCATGGTATTTCGGCTCCATCTTTCCGTACTGCTCCCCTGTGAGTGGTGGGGGAGGAGATTTCTCAACCACTCAAATATAGAGGCTGTGCCAAATAAGCGACAGCCTGGACATTCTCCCCAAACAACAACAAAAAATGCAACATGCACAATTATGCTATAAATTAATTGTTTATTATTTTTATAGGGGCTTTTATACGAAAATATTTTCTCCACAGGTTATTAATAAAACACAAATATTAGCTGTGAATTGAGATACAAGTAACTGGAATTAATTTATGGGCAAAGCCACGTATGATGGATGGGGGTGAATGGCTACTTATTAAACCATCCCCATGAAAATCTATTTGTTCGGATATTTAATCAAGTTACAATTAAATGGTCACTACTCTAGCACACCTCAGACACTTAATAAACTTGGTAATTAGTGATTTCAGCAGATTTACCCTTGATAATCACAAAACATGTACACTTTTGGTAAAAAAATCACCAGTCAAGCAACATGCGTTATATCCACTTTTGTGTTATACTAAACCACATTGTAACAGGGCCAGACTGTACCTATTTCACTAAACAGAAGACAGCAGGCCAACAAAACAAAACAAATTGTAATTACAGTCATTCAGAGTATTGACGTTGACAAATTTAGATAACCATCAGTTCGGTCAAATCTCCAATTTCTCACACCAGATGACACCAAAGGTAACACACAATGACGGATAAATAAGGAAGTTCTAAGGGATATAGCAAGTGATCTATCTGTTATGTATACTCAGTGTCGGTTAATCCATTATTGCCACAAAAAGGTAGAAGACTCTGTAGTATTAGCCATTAACTGGTTTCACATGCAGTTAAGAGTAATTAGCTGATTGAGAACATATCAGTGACTTCCCAGAATATCTTTCACAAAGCATAATTTTAGAACAAAAACATAGGCAAGTATCACAGTCAATATAGTGGGTCAAAGTCTCCAAGACTGAGACAAGTCTACAAATGTAGTGGGATAAAGTCTCCAAGATTCAGATTTCTGAGATGTTCCAAAACAAAAGATATTTTTCAAATTCCTTTAGGTATCATCCATGCAGAAAAATAAATAGCATGTAAAAGCATGGAGTATATACATTATTATCAATCAAAGAAGATATATCTAGATCGTTACCATTAATTGAATCCTTTGTCTATCAGTTTCAGGAGTGAAGTCGTACGACATCGGAATGACAGTATCCTTATGTAACACTATGGCTCTGTGGAAACAACATTATGATTCAATTAAATGGAATATTATAAATTAAATTTGTTTTAGATACTTTCAAGCCCAGCTGCCAACTAAAAACCAATTCATGGACATTAATATTTGTGCTACTAGCAACTTAGAAAATATGCATTTTAATCATAATTTGATAAGAACCTTTTCACCCCAATAAACAATATTATAAATACTGATGCCAATATTCAGCAAATACAAATGTGGTTACTATTGTATTGCAGTTGGACATTTATTGTGTTTTTGATACAAAATAGTGTTATCTGTTTCTATCTGGATACACAGTCTGGCTCCATTACAATGCAATGTATGGGGTCCAAAGCTATGAACCGCATTATAAGTAGACAGCAGATAGTAATGGTCTGTGGGTATTAGTAGGGTAGAGGGATGACACGATATGGCTTTTTGAACCATTTTCTGGCATATTTACTCCATTTGAGAGCTGGTGAATAACCACAACATCACATGATTTAGGAGTGTCTATCTAGATATACTTTGTTGCATTTTAAAGTAAACGACACAATACAATCATTTCAATCCAGTTAGAATGCTTATCAGTACCAATACCATAGCAATGGTAATGTTGCCTAACTAAATACTGCTTTACATATATATTTAGGCGGGAAATTCCACATCAGGCAGAAATTATACATAGGTCATTAAATCGATATTTATTTCTATCTTAGATTCTGTAATTCTGGCTTGATACAACTTGACTTCAATAAAATAATATCAATTCCCAGTTTTATTTTGGGAGGGGAGAGTTTACAACACTTTCATGGGACACACTGGCCTGTAATTCGCTGTGCTGTACTCTTGCAATCACCCCCAAAAACTCTCTAACAGAGTAAGAATTTAGTTTTGACAGTTTCTTGCTTTGGACCTTTTATTGTAGTGTGTGTTTAGCATGGAAATATAGTAGTTTTTATATGGACATATTTTCTCTATATGCAATTAATAAAATGCAAATACCAGCTGTGAATTCAGATACAAATAGTTAAAACTATTTTAGGGATGGAGAAAAGTGCAATAGATGGTGGTGGTTGGATTATCAATGTCACATGAACAGAAGAAACTGCACACATGAATATGTGTTCGTTCTAATATGCAGTTATGTTCTAATTAAATGTTCATTTCTCTCATTTAAATTGAAGATTTGACATTTTGGGTAATTAGTGACTTTTGGTAATGTTTTGGATAACAAACACAGATTGTTAAAACTTAGTTTGAATTTTGCTGAATAGCCCATGATATAGATGTATTTTCAGCATCCAGTTACTCTTACCTGGAGTCTCCAGCATTGGATATATATAGCTTTCCCATAAAAAATATTGATGCCACAGCTGTACAGCCTCCCGGTACATGATATATACGTCGCTCCCTGGCTATCACACCATCCTAATATCAATATATTACAAAGTACATTGACAGAAATAGACATTAATAACATTGTTAACACTTAGATAATGTTATTTTTATGGTCATTGTTGTGCATCTCACAAACTAAATGAGTTAAATCTTCTCCCAAGATTATGAGGTCCAGTGAATAATACTGTAAGTAAGTATTATATATATAATCATGAATAATACTTACACATTATAGTAGAATCAGGCATATATATATATATATATATATATATATATATATATATATGAATATACTGATTGATTCTATATGATAATGTATAAATACTTATAATACAATTTGCAACAGAAATATGTTATCCATCAGAACCATATCCCTATTCTTCATGAATGAAGGTGTACACCCAAGATATCCATCCCTCTTCAAGACGACACAACAAATGCTGCTATTTAGCCAGGGCATATGATTGACAGTGATACGACCTGTCAAATCATTTACGGCAAATGTACTCATCATTGTTCCATCGCACAGTTTGGCTGTTCACCAATTTTCGAGGATCCCAATTTTGATATACGTGAAATGGTGTGACGAAAAGAATAACATTTATGAGTTTTGTCATAACCACTCCCTATGGTTTCGAAATAACTAACCATAAACATAATGTGTTGTACCGATTGTAAAGACGGAGGAATCACAATCACACGTTGTATATCTATTGGAAAGTATTCCGTAGATAGTGCACAAGTAAAACTTCCATAATACAATATGGCCCACGAGTCGCTTTACTGTTTACAACCTATTCAAATGCTAAATGGTAAATCAGTTTATAAGCCACACTCTGTACACATAAAGCAGCTTCACTGTTGTAATTGATTACATACACAAACAGGTGACGAGTACTGACCATATCAAAGAATGAAGATTCCAGCGCTCCCTCAATCAGACTGTCAATGCTAAACCTGTGTAATGCTATTGACATGTTAAACCTAGGGTGTTGTATACAGTCGGTGGGCGGCCTGGTCTTTGTGATGCCAGAACTAGGCAGCAAATCAGGCTGATTAGGAGTAGCATCATCATCATCATCCACTGATACCTCACTATCTGTGTGTGCTACCATATCTTCTTTCTTGTCGTCACTGTCTTTAGCCGGTTCATCCGAGGTACCGGATGCCTGGTCACTAGGGACAGTAGGCAATTCTTCAGCAGCAGTAGCAGACTTGGCAGTGACTGAGGTATCTTGTGCATCATCGTTATCCTCATTACTCGTGCGACTAATTGTATGACTATCACCACCGTTGAAATCTGGCGGCGGCGAAAATGGCGGCGTTACAGGACTGAGCTGGTGCAGCAGTTCTGATGCTGGTGAAGCAGGAATGGAACCTGGATCACTGAGTTGGGTCATCAACAAATCTCTAACCTCTAACAACTTGTCCTGAGTAAATACGGAGGCGACTGATACAGAAAATCAGATATTGCGACTACATGCATCAATATCTGTACAAATATGATATTTGTTTCTTTATATATAAAAAAAACACTGAAGCATCTTGAGTATTTTATGAGGAAAATTATCTTAACATGACTTTATTATGTTATTATTTTTGACTCTATGTCTATACTAAATAGTTCCTATGCAAACTATTTCAGTTAATGCTTGGTGCTTTGTAAATGTTATTACTGTTGTCATAATTTTAAAATAATAATAATAATAATTATTATTATAGAAATATAAAATACAGCAGTTAATAGAACAGCTTAATCTCCATACAAACCTGGATAATAAGATGGAGAATGTTTGCAGCCATGAGGGCAGCACCAGTCCCAGCATGGCCATCAAAAACAGCAAAGTAATGGACAGGAATGACATCTGCCTGGAATATACACAAAACCGATGGAACATTCATCCTGTATCTTCGGGTCATTAATAATAAGGCTGCATATGTCAATTTATTCAAAGATTCCACGTAAAATAGAATATGCAAATATAAGATATAGAATGCAATAATTTAATCTTTCGTGTATTGATCCGTGTAACCACAGCTCTATATATTAGTACACATAACGAAGTGAGGCCTCAAAATATTTTTGAAATATACTGCTCTTAACTATTGGTGACATTCTCTAGTGACTTGAGCATAAACCAAAAAAAAAACTGTTCTATTAAAGAGTAGAATCACAACTCTCCATCCAGGCAGTCATTCTATTTTCAAGGCATCCATATTGATCTCAGCGCATACATTTGAATAACTGGATAGCTTAAAGCCTGCATATAATTCAAAAAATTTCTGACACAAGTATGCCACAAGATTCTGGACATGAAGCTTTAAATAACATCATACAGATCAAATAAAGGTCTTCTTACTTACCAGCTCTTTTTGTTTAATGGCTTCATTCACTTCTCCATTAATAATGTCTTCAGTAGAGTCAGACTGTTTATGTTTTGGCACAAGAAGTATTTCAGCTCTGGCCTGATCTTCATTTACTTTAGTTTTTCCTGCATTAATCACCCTGTCACAAATAACAAATTCTATAAACATCTATATTTATATATATATATACACACACACACAAACACTGGAAACAGAAATTTTGAAATAGGAGATGTTGGGTGGTGGGAAACACCCATTTACAAGGATGGTATAATGTAACCATATATATATTTCATTACATATACCAATCACATACATAAAGCTATGTTACTGCATCAATAAACAGAAATATATCCGCTTCCTTCAACAAAATTCTATTTCAACAATTATCATAAATTGATTTCAATTACAGAAGACCATTCCATGGCTATAATTTGGTGATATCATTCAATTACAAAGCCATCACTAATGTCGACTGGGTGTGGGTAGTTAACAATTCAATTAGCCATTAAGTATAGGGCTGTGACTGATGAACCAACACGACCATATGCACAGATGAAATCGTCTAATTGTTTCCAGAGAGCTAGGTCAGTTCTCTGAACAAAACTATGGTAGTTTCAATTGCATGATATATTTTTGATAATACCCAATTTTTTAAAGATATAGTCCAGCAATCAGTGCCAGAACTATAGCGAATTAATATATTATCCAGCAGTGTACCAGAATTGGTGAGATCAGGTTTACTAATATTGCACATATTCAATTGAAGTGCTGGAACTTTGGCTCCAAATTATCAGCTGCAGTGCAGATATGGACCAATAGAACCTGCATAACTTTATAATAACAATGTATATTTAATAAAGCGCCCTTACTAGCAGGAGCCATTCAAAGGCGCTGTACAAATAATATGTAATATAATAATACCCCAAATAAAGTGTCTGTAAAAAACCCTGTAAGTGATTTAAAAGATAGTAATTATTTATCTGTGAAAGCAACCTTATAAAGGTGTGTTTTTAGAACAGATTTAAAATTTACAAGAGACAACATATTTCTAATATCTGCCAGCAACCTATTCCACAAAGTGGGGGCTGCAATACTAAATGCACAATGACTTGAGCCAAGACACTGGCAACTACAATAGTATCTGATTGGATGATCTGAGTTTTCAGGATGACTTTCTAATGGATACCAGTTCACACAGATATTCTGGCAGCATATTATTAATAGATTTATAAGTTATTAATAAAATCTTGAAATGGATACACTGTCTAACAGGTACCCAGTGTAGTTTTTGAAGAATTGGGTGATATGATTATATTTTCGAATATTTTTCACTATGCTAGCTGCACATTTCTGAATTCACTGAAGGTGATTAATGTTATAATCAGATATGCCATATAACAGGGAGTTACAATAGCCTATACGACATGTAACAAATACCTGGACAATAGTTACAAGTGATTCTTGTGTCAAGAATATTTTTAAACAGTGGACGTTCTTAAGATGGCAGTAGGCAGCTCGGCATACTGATGCGACATGTTCATACATTGGTCAAAAATAAACCCTAGATTTTGTACAGACCCATTAGGGTTAATCGAAGATGCACCCATCTGTAATGCTGTGTCCTTAGGGATTTAACACAATGTGGTGATGTCAAATATATAATAATTGTTTTATTATCATTTAGTTTTAGAAGATTTTGAGTCATCCATAGCCAAATATCATTAATACAATGTTCTAAATTCTTCAAGAAAGAGGAGAAATTTAACCCATTGTCAGGATCCAGTGATATATACATCTGTGTGTCATCAGCATACAAGTGATATTTAACTCCATATCGCTGTGCAATGATTCCAAGAGGGCGGGTATACATTGTGAAAACCAGAGGAGCAAGAACTGAACCTTGTGGTACACCAGATAACAAAAACTGAATGTCAGATAAAATACCATGAACAGACACTCTGAGAGCGTTGTTCCAGATAGGATTGAAACCATTCAAGTGCTTTACCTGACAGACCAAACATGTCTTTTAGCCTAGCAAAAAGTACATTATAGTCAACTTTATCAAATGCAGCAGACAGTTCCAAAAAAACAAGTATTACTGGCTTATCTTGATCAACTGGCATCATAATATCATTTTCACCTGAACCAAGGCTGGTTCAGTGCTGTGACCATATTTTACAGGCAGACCGTAGTGATTCACTAAGGTTATTATTGATTAAATATTTGTTTAGATAGAAAGCAACTGCTCTTTCTATAACTTTAGATAAAAATTTACGATTTGAAACAGGTCTGTAATTGTTTAGAATATTACAGTCCATAGTATTTTTTTATTATTAATGGTTTTACAAGGGCAGCTTTCATGGATCTTAGAGAAACACCCAGAGATAATGATTTATTAACTATATTTGTAATTGGGTTTATCAGAACATCCGGACCATCTTTCACAAGCCACGTAGGCATGGGGCCAATTGCACAGAAAGCATTAGATGACCTTTTCAGCAACTATCTGATATCAGTCCCTGTAAAAGGCTCAAATGTATCCACTTTAATAAGTATCTTTCAAGAATACTGACTAAGGTAAATAGTTACTAAAAAAACATAAACATCATATTTGTAGCTGCAAGTAAAAGTCTGCAAGATCAAATCCAAAATTTAATAATTACCATTACTGTAGCAGGCCTGTATCAGGATTAGAACCCAACATGAAATGGATAGTTGCTAGCTGGTGTCAAAATGGACATGAACTGATGAAGTGGGGGGGGGGGGGCTTAAATCCAACATTTGTAGGGATTTATTATGCTTTTGTATTACTTTATACATGTTTTAAAACTCCAACACATAGCTCACTGCTTAACTGTAATGATAAAAACAGAACCAATAAGTTTTTTTAAAGGTGGACATACACCTGTTTTAAAATATTATTTTACAAACTAGAGCATCTGATGGCTGCAGAAAAAAAAGTCACTAGCTCTAATTAATGTTTGTAATACAGGGTTTGAAATAAACACTAGCTTGTTAGCCCATGGCTAATAGAATAGTTGTGGGCTAGTACAATATGTGTGTTATTAGCCTGCATCACTAATACACATATTTGGGAGGTATCTTTGGAGAATATGGCAATTAATTGAAGAAGTTTCTGCATACTCACAAGAAGCTGGTGCCCTTCCTGTTTACATAGTTCAGCCAATGATGAAGCGTCTTATGTATCAACTAGGGGGGGGGGGCTTGCCCTCAGACCCCTTACCATACCCTTGCTGTGCTTACTTGCTTCTAACCCTGAGTCACACGAACTACTTATTTCTTATATCAACCAATGAGTACTCCCCAGTAACTTCAGTCCTCTGTACCAGTATCACATATGCAGAGTGTTTAATAATATTAGGGTAGTGAAAGGGATAGTCCACTTTCATTTCAAATTTTAAGGACTAATACAACTATACTCACAAATATCATAATGTCAAAATGATCACCCACATATTAATAATCCAGTTCAAAGTGCTGATTAATCGACTTTAATGGCTTGGGCACCCCCATTTTAAAGCTAGACAGTGACCGGAAGCTCCTGAATGCTGACGTCACTTGAACGTAGCCGGTTGACCTGAAGTCTGTAGAGCCCATACAATAGCATGTAAACAAGTGTGAGCAAAGAATTATTCCAGAACTAAATGGCACTATCTTGTTAATATTATGTCATGAATGCTATACAACCATATCAGTTTGAGCCAAAAGGAACCTTACAAGAGGAAGATGATTTAAAATGGCTCAGATATTAATGCCCAAGAGAAACTATAATCTGCGTCAGTCTAGAGAGCACCGGTGTAACATCACAGCATTTCAGTTTTCTCCTTCCGCCTTCTGGTGCGGCATTAATGGCGGCCCTCCAGTGATTTGGATTATTTCCCGGTATCTATGATATCAGGTATATTTCGTGATTATTATTGTGGAATGTTTAGTTACTGTTCTAAGCATTACATATTTAAAAATATTTTCTGAGGGTGGACTGTCCCTTTAAGATTATTTAAAATTATGGGTGATATCGGAACTGAAGTTTATGCATCAATTTTAATGTGAAGACCCTTTACTAGTAAGACTACACATATTTACTTCATATGTTTCCTACATAAAGCTTACAGTATTGGAAAATTCCTCCATCAGTAGGGACACTGTTTGACATATAGCAATTCTACCAATCTGAAGATATACTACACTAAAACCATCACAAACTTAAAGTATTCACTATATAGATTTAAGTAAACTGTAAAGTCAAGTATTTAGAACTGTATATCATCATAAGTCATATATTATGACCAAGATACTCCAGTTTTATAAAAGTGAAATATTTTACACAGAAAAGTATATTTTAAATTTATTCTAAACTTTGGTGTGAAATATTTCACAAAAAGTAAATTCCCCAAAAGACATTATTTTATTTGTTACTGACCTATTCGCTCATTATCAATTGGGAGTTTTGGTTATATTTAACCCTAAAACAAGTATATAAAATGAAACATTCCACTTTGCCCAACTCAAGTAAATGATATTTAAAGTACCCCATCTTACAAGTTACAACATACTTAGTTTGCCATGTCATAACAATAATTCATATTAATTATCACAAAAAGACACATTTTTTTCTAGATTCATTTCATTTTCAGATGGTCTTCTATGTACAGTGAGCTGTAATGCTGTTTTGTGAAATTAGTATAGGTACCTAACTACTAAGTTTGATTGGATTCCTACTGGCAGTGCTCAATGATCTGCTGTCTTAAGGATTTCTCATATGATGGCTTAATTGTCTTCACTGTGCCATCCTTTCTGAGTGACTTGCCAAATGACACAGTTCTATTACTTGACTATTAAGAATTCAGTCAAGAATTAATTGCAATTATCCTATGCATTTTTTTAAAACTATCTGAAATATCAAATACATTAGGAAAGTATTTAAATACAAATGCTTTTAATTCCTAAATGTCAAATACAAAAAAAAGTATTTAAATACTTTCAAATACAAATATATTTGACCCCATGTCTGCCAGGCAGGGTTGGCATGTTCAACTCGCCTTATATGTGCGTCATATTTCCTACCAGCTGAAGGAAATAATTTTTGGGCCATCCTTGACACACAACACTATAGGATTCAACCCAATAAGAGCCAGAGTCGAAACAAAATCGCCACATCACTGCCTATTAATCTATCATTATTCAATAAATAATGATGAAATTTCATCAAACTATTACAATAAATATTAACAATATCTTTTAATTTCATCTTGATTTTATAAATGGAAAAGAAATAACAGATGGCAATTAACTATTCACATGTGCATCATGGAACTGCTAATCATGGAATTCACTAATTGATTAATTAACTTGGATCATTGGAATCCACTAGTTCATCGATTAATTGCACAAAGACTCTTTTAAAGGAGCCTCAATTTTGGTATTCCTCACTTCTTACGGAACAAACCCTCACCATATCAGTTTATTGTTGTCACAGGTTCTGTGACCCTTGGAAGTTTCTTCCCAATTTCTTCCTGGTAAAACCCATTTCTTCCCTTTGGAAGGGAAGAAATACCTTTCTTCCGGGAAGAAACCCAACCCTGCTCCCAGGTGTGTATAATAATGTTTTGCATGTTCATTGTTTAATCCAAAGCAGATTTGAATGATGCTGTGGCTCTATATGGATGTGATCACTTTATGTGGGTGAGTGTGAGAGTGTACAGATGATGAGGATTGATGTTTTACAGCCACTTTTGTGCACAAGGTAGGCTAAATGGGCTGAACAACCTCCGAAGAGAATGAAGCAAAGATGAAACACCCTTCACTTCAGATAGTTATTTTGGCTTAAGCCTTGAGCCAAAAAAGGCATTCTCACAGAACTGTGCATATTCACTGATCAAACCACCAAGATCATAAACATTAAACCCTACATTATCTACAAAATTATTGAATTAAAATTATTTTAGAATTCAAGTTAGACTAATATTTACATGATTTTGTGATCTGAAAACGTGCCTGTTCCATGATTATGTACAAATGTTTAGGCTGCATGGGCCATAGCACTTACTCTGCATAGCCAGCATTCCACGGCAGTTCAGTCGAATTCCTTGGAACTAGAATCGGTCTTGAGGAATGGTCAGCCGAAACTTGGACCTCGTCTGGTGTCAAACGCAGAAACTGCGGCCTGGCATATGGAAATGGGCTGACATCTTGTGGGAGTGTGGGGGATGTTGGTGAACCATTGTCTTTAGCGTGTGCATTAGAGATGCCGCCAACTATGTTAGCGAGCTTAACTTTGAATTTATTTAACATGCTAAAACATCAGGATTATATAACTCTGTCTAAAATTAAGCTCCAAATCAGAGATTTCAAGTCACTTCCGTAGTCTTACGAAGTCATGTGATTGTGTATTCTGTTTACATGTGGTATGGAATTCTTCATCGGTCATTGTATCTTCATTGCTCCTTTCTAGAATTTGAGGGTGCTGTTTTTTGGGGGAGGTGTTTGTTGAAAGATTTGATAAGTTTGTATAATCTGTTAATTTAACATGTTCTAAATATTTCGTTAATCTAAAAACTTCCAAAGAGATTTAATGATATTATTACAATATAGGTAAATGGGAAAAAGGAAACAGGAAACAGGAAACAAAAGGGGTATGGTAAGTAAAAAGGAAAAAAAAAGTAACGGAAAAAAGAAACAGATGTTCATAATTTAACATAAGGACAAGTAATTAACAACCAAAAACACGCAAAAATTGTAAATTAATATTATGATTTTATTGCATATTCATTACAAGACTTCACACCACATTATCACATAAACAATTCATTGACATGTGCATTATACATACCATATGCATTATTTTAGATTACATGCAGGCTTCATAACCACATTATCATAATACTTCAATTTCTTTAAAACCTCTTGGTGATACGAATGTTGTGTCCAACGCCATTGAGAAAGTCTGGAATCGTTTTTGAGCCATGCATTGGCACCACACAGGCCATTACATTAACTTTTTGGGGCACTTGCCCGTCGGGCAAGTGGGCCCCAAAATCCACCTGCCCTGACCCAAAGTTCACTTACCCTGATTTTTGCACCGTTTTTTTTTTAAATTAAAAAGTATTTATATATGTATAGCATATTTATATTTGATTGAAGTTTGATTGTATATTATGACCTGTGCAAACTCTACATTACATACCATTGTCTGTGTCTACTAGCCCCGGAAATTCTATTTGCCAAGATGTAATAAATTATCGAACTTTCTTAATTATTCTTATTTTGCTCTGTTTGTATGCATTCTCGCTTGATGGCAGTAGTTTGCATTCTATTATTGGTGGCTGTAAAGGCAAACCGTCCTAAACCTAATAGCCCATACGCCAACTTACTGTCACTGAGTAGTTCGGTGGCATATGTGGTACCTTTTTAAAGCATCGGCCCCAAGACAACAGTGCCACAATGTTGTCTAATCTCGCTCCATGATTGGCTGTTAAATATAACACTATTATAGTATAGTTAGGTGACAGTGCTCATGTTCCTAAATGTACTGATAGACCGGATTAACTACGTCATCCGTGGGCCTACGGGGATGCAGAAGCTGAAGACCGTCAAGTTGAAAAGTAAACAAAGATCGTCCCTTTGATGCGTACAGTTGATTCTTCGCGTTGGAAAGTCCTCATTCTGGTTAATAATGATAATAATAATAATAATAATACAAATTTCAAGAGACGACGCATTTCTAATATCTGCCGACAACCTATTCCACAAAGTGGGGGCTGCAACACTAAACGCACAATCACTATATGACTTGAGCTGAGACACAGGTCAAGTCCAAGTCAATTGGTTTCCGATCCAATCCTGATACGACGCACGCTGCACATCCCTACCGAACTCACCTGCCACTGCTCTGAGTACATCCTCCTCAAAGTCCGTTACCACAATTCGTACATTCATCTCAAATCCATATTCTTCACACTTGTCAGCAACGGCCTGGAAGAGTTCATCGTAAACAGAAGGAGATTTGTTCTGTTGAAGTGCATATATATATATATATATATATATATATATATATAGACGCACGTCATGCCAACATCCCGAAATGGTATACAAATCATATACACCTGGAAAAACTTAGCAGGGGCCATAAAAAATTACCATCCATGAACATGGTGCTAACAGTAGCCAGTCTATGTAGTCCAACCTCTGTAGCAAAAGCGATGATTTGCTCGAGGCCTCTGGTCCATTGTCGTACAGAAGGAATGGCTCCGGATGTGGACCAACTGCCTGTTGAAACTCCTCTGGTAGACAGACACGAATCGGCGAGAGATTGCGATACTGTAGGCATCTTAATGTTGTTGGTTACGTAAACTTCGCTTGACGTTTTCCTCGATCGAGTGGTAGCCGTGATTGTACTTCAGATTCAGTGTCAACAGTGGCCCAATAGCGTAGATCTGTGATGGCTTGTGTAGTGAGCTTGTAGCTTAGTTACTTATTTTTGAATGTTCAGAATTGGATTAAATTCTCTTATTCTCCACATCAAATAGGCCTGCGATTATTTAAATCCAGGCTCACAATGTCATGTATACCAATATATACCTAAACTAAATTTCTTTGAACATTTTGTTCTTTTTGGTTAACAACTTGGTATATACGTGGCCATGATGACAAACTTTGACTCCACCCTTTTGATTTTTGATGACTTCCATGGCAAAATATTATAATGTTGTCGCAGTATATGATTAATTTTTGGTTATGATAATTGCTGTTATGATCAAGTCATGGCACATATTATACTGATTCTTATGGCAATTAAATCGGAAGCCACACCACTTCAGTTATCAGTTAGAACCATATTGATGATCAAGGATAATCCAAGATCGATATTCATTTGTTTCTGTGATGGATCAATTGAGAATGTTTTTTTTTTGCAATTATGAATTACAACTATGTAATCAATATACATATATATATATATATATATATATATATATATATATATATATATATTGGAATTATATTATGATTATACATGAAACATTGACTTTATTATCTCCAAGTTCAATTTAACATACACTGTGACTATAAGATCTGAGGATGATATCATTTACAATAAATGACTGAAATAGTAATCACAAATATATTATTTAGAACGTTTAGCATGCATCATTATTGCAAAATTAGTACATGTGAGGTGTTTCTTTCTTTCCGTTTCTTTTTTCCTGTTTCCTTTTTTCCCTGTTTCTTTCTTTCCAACAACGAAAATATAACCCAATTTATAAAGGTCACTGGTTTTTATTAAATACAAAAAAGATGGGAATTAGACGTATATTTGTTCAAGCTGAGATGAAATGCTGAAATGTATAATTAATAGACTTCAATATATATGAGATAACCGAAGCCGCCCCTCTTACCCTCTACTTTAAAATTCTAAGATTATCTCCTACCCAAGTCTCTCGTTTGAGATAATGACATATTAAAAAAAGACTGATTGGTAAGAACAAAATATTCAGCTACTGTCATTGTTTATTTGTTTCCATGTCTTAGCCTTAAGCTGTTAAGATGATGCTTAGGATGAGTTTACATCGTCCAACAAAGAAAACCATTTGAAGAGCATGTCAAGTAATGGTGGATGAATATTTTTGACAAGCTACCGATAATGTGCGACACTCTTACACTTGATTGTCTGTTTTGATTTGATTTAATTTATTTTGTACACTAATGATTTAAGTAAATACATATATGTGATGATGATGATTGATGTTTTACGGCCACTTTTGTGCACAAGGTAGGCTAAATGGGCCGAGCGACCTCCAAAGCTAATGAGGCGAAGCGAAAGACGAAACAAGCTTCAGATATGCCCACGCCGAGATTCGAACACGGGTGGTAGTGATCTGTAGTCCAGCACCACTAAATACATATATGTATACTTAATACTAACACTAAAATAGATAAATACATTAAATTTAAAGTACCAGGACACAAGAAAGTGAAAAACACTTATTTTCATTGTGGCCCTGAGGAGAGAAAGTGTTCAAAATAATCATCATGCTATGCTAAGCCTAATCATGTAGTCTATGACTCTATAATGTACTGGGGTTACAGCTGTAAATGTCAGTAATAATAGACTAGAGGGTAAAACCAGCAACTTCCTGGATAGGAGGAGACCAATACTTACAGCAGCAAAGTCACTGCATGTGCCATACAGAGAAGTCAAATGGGGTAACATCTATATCTCACCAGATTTGACGATAACAGAAAGAGATAAGGAGAACAAAATGCAAGAGGAGATCATGGAGAGATGGGATGCAGGTGAGAAAAACTTGTTCATAAGTGAAAGCCAAATACTGATTAGGCCACATACAGATGTCTCCACCTTACATAATGAGGCAAAGTAGGCAGAAGCGGATAATTAGTGACTAGACAGCCAGACTGATAAGAAAGAGGTAAGTAAAGAAAAACACTTGAAACTTGTTTACACAAATGCAGATACACTTACCAATAAGATTAGAGAACTGAAGGTATGTGATAGTGGAGCAGATATCATCATGGTAACTGAGGTAAGGCTGAAGTACTCCAAATGCAAGGTAAGCAGTCAGCAATTAAAATTGGATGGTTATGAACTGCACACAAACGTGAAGCAGCTATGGTTGGAAGAGGTGTGGGCATATACATAGCTGACTATCTGGAAACAAGTGTCACCCTTATTGATTTTGACATAGAGAACAATGAAAGTATATGGCTGCAGATGAAGATTGGGGGTAACAATAAAATGGTGTTTGGTTCTGTCTATCATAGCCATTCCACATCTGGAGAAAATGGCTTTAATCTGCATAACATACTGAATGGTGAACATAAGTAACACTGAGGCACTCATCATGAATGATTTTAATCAAGCAAATATTGACTAGACAACAAATACCACCAACAGGAAATCAAGTAACAGCAGCCAGTTATTTATGAACACAGCGAGAGATGCTTACCTGCACCAGCATGTATCACAACCCACTAGATACTGACATGGGCAGAATCCTCATGTTCTGGACTTGATTGTAACTAGTCATGAAGACTCCATCAGCAGCTTAGAGTACAATACTGGATTAGAACTAGGCAATCACATAGTTATGAATTGTAGCCTAAATGTGAGTCATGTATGATTAATGGATAATAACTCATGATTTAATTATCATAAAGGTGATTATGCAGAAATGAACAGTAACCTGAAAGTAACCAACATTCTAAACAGCTGTATCCCAAAATATATCCCTGAGAAGCAGAAAAAAATTAGATCTTGATGATAAAGGAAGGAACAGCCAAGTATAGACAGAAACAGAGAGCATGGAAGAGGCATCAAATCAGGTAGTGGCTTGGATTACATCAGAGCTACAGGTGCTTCCATGGCCTAACTGATAGCATGGTTGGCCACAGATCTATAGCACCTGGGTTCAAGCCCCAGCTGGGCTATGTCAGAAGGGCTTTTCATCTCTTAAAGATGAACTAGTAGATCGAGAATGTTCCTAAAGATAACCAGAAATGTGAAAGTGCTTCAGAAGATGAGCTAGTAGGGTGAAATGTTGGAAATCAATGACAATAAATAACGGGATAAGATAATCCAGTGTGTGTCGTCAAAAATGCCGGAGAAGCCATAAACATTGTTGGATAATGAGGCAGTATTATAACAGAGAATTAGGTAATAAGTGGACATGTCGGTCATATCTGAAGGTTGTTTCGTCTTTCACTTCACTCCATTACCTTTGGAGGTTGCTTGGCCCATTTAGCCTACCTTGTGAACAAAAGTGGCCATAAAATAGCAAAAGTTTTACATTTTACATCAGAGCTACGAATGAGAAAAATAAGTTTACACAACTGGCGAGAAATTTGTGTAGAGATTTTGAATACAATCTAGCATCAAACCTGAAACATAACCCCAAGACATTTTGGGGCTACTGTAACAGTGTAAGTCAAAGCTTAAAAATAGGAACAGACTGGATCATCAGGTGACCTCATAACTGATGGTAGTGCAAAGGTAGATCTCCTAAATCAGTATTTTGTTCACCCAGGAAGATATTGATAACATCCCAGATATTGCACAGAAATACCATAGCCTGGGTGCAGCCTCAATAACCTTCACCATCGAGCAGATTGAGAAGAAAATGAGGAAACCGAAAACAACAAAATCAGCTGGTCCTGATGGGCCGCACCCTAGAATGTTGAGCAATTTGTCTCAGTCCATAAAGTTGCCGGTGAGCATTATATTCCAGGTATCATACGATGAAGGCTGCCTACCTGAAGCATAGAAGAAATCTCACGTGATCTACAGAAAAGGATCAAAGGTAACTCCAGGTAACTATAGACCTGTAAGTCTTACATCAATAATAGGAAAGGTGATGGAATCCAGTTTGGTGGAGCAGATGATGTCAAACAACCTTTTTTGTGATGCACAACATGGGTTTGTTCCAGGCTCCTCATGTATGAACCAACTAATGGCAATGCTGGAGCTATGATACGAAATATTAGACAGTGGTGCTCCACTCGACGTCATCTACCTAGATTTCTGCAAAGCATTTGACACCGTCCCCCATCAGAGACTGATCAGGAAACTGATAGCCTCCGCCATTACTGGAAAGTCACTGGACTGGATACGTGATTTCTTGTTAGGCCAAAATCAGTGAGTTGTGGTTAATAGTAACCTGTCATTTGGGTGATTTGAATCCTTAGTGGAATCCTGCGTGGTAGTATCCTGGGAACAATCCTCTTTGTCATCTTCATCAATGACCTCCTGGATCTGGTAAGAAGTTCAGTAAAAATATTTGCTGATTAAACCAAACTATTTTGAGCATTCAGGATCTTGGAGTACAAGGCGAGTCTACATCAGGACTTGGACAGTCTGATGAAATAGTTCCAGAAGTGACAATTAGGTGTTACTGAGTCCAGGTGTAAGGTTCTTCACCTAGGCAGTGAAGATGAAAGACTGAAGTATCAGATAGGTGTACATTTTTATTTTGTGAACTCGACCCATTTTCAGCAATCATGGTAGAACAGTGCACCTGTATAGACTTAAGTGTTACTGAACAATTGTAAAGTCCAAATATTGAATTATATTCAATACCAACATTTGTAAATTATTACTACTGGAGATACAATCACTCATTACTCCATCTAACAGTCAGTACAAAACCTACATTACAGTAACGTCTTCTCCAATGGAATATCAAGTATTCTGTTGATACTGGTTTTAGTACTGTGTTGCAAACCTCCAGGTTGTGGAATGGAGTTGGACTCGCACTTGTTTTTGTCGGATTAGTCCTAAGTGAGTCACTCTGGCTATATGTTTCATTGTGACATGGGATATATATAATCTTATAGATGATGCTACAGGTGCTAACGATAAACAATTCAACACAATTCTGACAGTGCGGATGTCAGGCTTTCTAGCATTGTGAATGTACAAATGAGGTGCCAGAGTTTACCTGCTGCATTGTGGGTCTGAGTCCGGACCAATAGCAACAAGCTACATAATATTAACCAGTCTGTTCTTCAAATTCTGTACTGAAATTGGACTAAAATAAAGAGAGATGTTTGATGGCCACTTATGTGCACATGGTAGGGTAAATGGGCCAGAAAAAAATAAAGAGGGAATGCCATAAATATATACCCGATCACCCCTTTAAATATTGTCAAACTGGTCCAGTGGTGACCTAATAAAACTAACACTATTTCTTAGGACCATGACAATAACATTTTGCACAGTGGTATACAACCAGCCCAGTACAGGTTCTGGTACTGGCCTGTTATTGTAAGGTATTGGCAGAGTATATCCATACTGTTGCTGGCCTCACACTGTGCTGGTGCAGCTTATCCATGCTTAATCAAAGTTAGAATTTAATATAATACCGGTAAAGTAGTAGAATATAATATGAAATTCATTTGGTATCATGTCAAAATAGTTTATAGTATGCAGATCATAATATGTGTTGTAATATGTTAATTAATTGTTGTATATTGTAATATTTTTTAATATGCCATGTCAGACAGATTACAAGTGCCACTTTGCTATAGCACTCTCAATATCTGTTGCCGGAATGTTGGATTGAAGAAGTTAAAAAAACAACATTTCGTTCAATAGATGGCGCAAAAGGTACAATTTTATACCAGATTGATAGTACCTGCCCTGTACCTAGCTAAGAGGGGAAAAAGCTGATGTGGTATGCCAAACGTTTGATTCAAATCAACCAAGTAATAGCCCAGTATCTGATGACATTATGTTGTACTAATGGTATTCATAAAAAAAAATTATAATGGACCAGTTTAGTAATGATATCTGGGCATGGTAATGTATAATTGTAAATGAAGTTTCTGAAACCTTAATTACATGCAATATTTCTAACATTTTTAGCTATTCAATAAAAACATTTAAAAAAATTTTAAACCAACAATTAATTGAAGGCTCATTTATGTTGGCAGAGCTTTGTGAAAATTTATGTGAATTAAAATGTCAAACACAACTAAAAAAGTATAATAAGTAAAAATGAGTAAAAATAATTGTTGTGTGACAAACTTATATGAAGCTCCAGTGACAGCATGTTTAGTGTGTCAAGTTCTGATCAGATCTGAACAACTGAGGATTGAAAGAATAGCATAATGATAAATTGTGCTCAACAGCATGATATTTATAGGAATCTATATTTATATCAACTAATATCTCCACACTGGGTCTCAGATTTCAGGGCCACTGACAATAATACAGCCTGTCACTGTCAGGTTAGCAGTACACTGTTTACAAGTTTATAAATTTGATGTTAACTTAAAATATCTAGATATACATCATATTTTGTTTTTAATAATTTCACTGTACCATGCCACTGAATGGTAAATAATCCTATTTCTAGACGATTATAGGTACATGTCATACATACATTAAGCAGAACAATATTATATATTATAGATATCGAATAAAGGTGATAGTTATGGTTAACCTAGTCTTCCAAAATACATATACTACAAATCAACGAATATAAATTAGTTACTCTCCATATTTCTACACACTTTTATATGCATTCCATAAAAGATAACAAGTTCTGTAAGTATTGTACAATTATATAAAAAATAATTACAAGTTATGACAAATGTTTTGACATCTTGTACGCTTCTGACCTCATTTTTTTATTACATATGGTTGGTGTATAATATATACTAAAATAGTGAAATATTTAATAAAATATAACCCAGCTTTATATAGTCTATATACCTCCTGGTAATAATAGCACATTCTAATTTAATGAAGGTGTTAAAAATTTTGAATTAATCAAAAGTCTGCCCAAAATTGAGTAATAGTTCAGCAACGAATATCGGCTTTTTATCCCGTCTTAATTTGCTGTCCTTTACATTAGTGTTAAAGTTTGCATCTCCATTAGTGTCAAAGTTTGCATCTCCATTAGTGTCAATTGCACATCGTTTTCCTATTTGTACTAATGCATAGATATATTTAATTAGAAAGAACTGATAAAACACCCCAAATACAATTGACAAAACACAGCTTTTTAAAA
This sequence comes from Paralvinella palmiformis, assembly GCA_025642065.1. Classification (NCBI taxonomy): domain Eukaryota; kingdom Metazoa; phylum Annelida; class Polychaeta; order Terebellida; family Alvinellidae; genus Paralvinella; species Paralvinella palmiformis. Next base: position 110,586 of record JAODUP010000900.1, read on the forward strand.
CTTTGTGTGAATTGAAAGATGCCTGTCCCAGGGTATTATTTATGTACTGGAGTGTATATGCATCCCCTCCCTCACTGCTAAGACAAATCTGAAATTGCCACTCGGTACCTTACAAAATGTGCTTATAGGCCTCAAGCTATAGCCACTTAGTATTATGAATCAATACTACTTGAATGCTTCAAAGTTTATGTCCTGTCTTGTTAATAGCCTAAATTGGATTACAGTCATCGATATTATTGTTAGCATGACCCATAACGATTAACAACGCTTTTAAAAATAAAAACATATGATGTTTGAGAAGCTATTTTGGGTGTCCAACATCATGCCATGCTGATATGGTATTCAAACTGAATAAGAACTTGTACTAAATTTACAATGTGCAGTATATGCACAAAGATGGTTTCTAAGTAAAGAAATAGTTCTCTTTATATTGTTCCTATCAATGTTATGGATTTAGTGGATTACTCATAACGGCATGACATTTATGAAATGTTAAATGCCTCAAAACTGTATGGATTATTATAAACTTTACTTCTACTGTACTGACCATTGCTGAATACAGTTCCAATATTTTAAGTCTGTTTAAAGAAGTCAAACAAGGTTCTTTGATTTATAAATATTTGGTGTAATACAAATTTTGTACAACACTAAAAACAAATCTAGAACAGGCACTTATTTAGACTGGTTACACATTTGTTTGTTTGTGGGTTTTTTTCGGTATATTTCAGTTTTCTTTCGCAGAAAATGCCAAGAAAATATGAATGTCATAATGCCAAAGAAGCATATGACAATTAGATAAATATATTGATAATTTGTTTGCCAATGCAGTTAAATATGCAACCCCAGTTATCTAATATTTATATATCAGGGACATTGTAAGAAATTTATGCAGAAGTAGTTTTCCTGCCATGGAAAATTTGGTTATATATAACTTTGACTTCATAAAATGAGAGTTTCTTGAAATATCGGATGATAATAATTTTGATGAATGATTTACGATGTTAAAGAAGCACGGTGCCATAAATGTTGGACGGTTTATTTTGACCATTTAGTAGTGTGATATTTGTGTTAACATTATGATACAGCAGTTACCATTATGATCAGTGTCTATGTAATAGTTTGTGTACATGTACTTATTGAATGTACTCGATTAAATCGGCTAACATCATGTTTACATTAGCCAGTATTTATTATTTAAAATTCATATGATGTACTGTATGGGTTTTTTTCTTCTGGTGTCTGTGGATGGAATGGGTGATTAAGCAGGGTTCGCACAGGTCCTTGGAAAGTCCTGGAATTTGAAAATTTTGATTTTTGTAGAGGTCTTGAAAGTCCTGGAATTTGGACATGTAGATCTATATTTCTAATCATAAGCATACATGAATTCAGTCATTACCCTTCTTCCAAAATATGGGTATATTTTTTGCATGTTAAGAGTTCGTGGATTCATTGAAAAGGTCCTTGAGTTTGACATTGGAAGATCCTGGAAAGTCCTGGAATCTGAGATTTGAAATGTGTATGAACCCTGTTAAGTCTGTGATTAATGATTAAGTATTTAGTATTTGTTTAGGCTCAGTAGCTCAGTATATTTCGGACAGACAGCTAGAAATGACCTCTAGAGAAATGATCTGATTTGATTATGTATTGTTTTAAAAATACGTTTCCTTATACCTAAGATAACTACTCGGCCAGTACTAAAGTATATTTGTAGCACACTGTGGTGCATTTGAGGGATTAAATCAGTCTTCCACGAGTCCATGGGTGTTTCATCTGTCTATAAAAGGTTTTATTATGAGTAGACCCTATGTAGCAGATGAGACTAGTATTGTGAATACATGTGTGTGTGCATGCATGTGCACACACACATATACACACAAATGATAATATATATATATATATATATATGCCTGTGTTTATATATGCTACATAATGGCAGGTTTAGGTTCTAGCTGGCTTCTGTGGCTTGTTGAGTACAGTATCTGATGATGAGTTTTGGTGTAGCACTAGATATAGAGACATCGGCATTTCCTGGTCCCAGTACACTTGTCACTCCGTTATGTTATAATAGTAAATCACTGAAGTGGTTAGATACACGGCAGTGGACAATAAGTTGTCTTCTTCTACGTCTTGGTTCAGGGCATTATCAGAACTGACCCATCAGTTCTCCAAGACCATGAGTACAGCTCCTCTTATCGATTTTGATTCTGCTTGATGAGCTGGGATAGTCCAGAGAAGCAGAAAGTGTCTAAAGAATCCCTTATTGTGGAGCGATGTATATTTCACGTGTGGAAACCAACACACCAACCCATCATCCTAAAATGTGAAGCTAGCCAACATGACAGGCAAGCAGACAAAGTGACTGATTGATGAGTACACAAACATACACGCATTTGCATGCGCGCGCGCGTGTGCACACACACACACAACAGTGAAACACTGACTCAAAGTAGAGAGAATTTTAATAGTGCAACACTGAAGATAGAATCATTCCATCTTCAGTGTTTCATTATTAAAATTCTCTCTACTTTGAGTCAGTGTTTTATTACACGCACACGCGCGCACACACACACACACACACACACAAACTACCAATACAACCCTCCCATGTACTAACAATTTATTAGTTCTGTTGGAATGGATGAGTTATTTAGATAATACTCTCTGTGCAGCCATAAAATATTGCCTTTTCTCCCTTGCAGATGTTAATAATTCTCCAATGGAGAAGACATCGGGTGCAGCAGCAAGTCACTATTGACTCCCATGAGATAGCCAAATAAGATCACAGAGTATCCTGATAAAGCCCTGGTATCAATCCACAATCTACGTAGACTCCACACAGATGATGGATTTCTCTTATTGTCTCATCAGTTGGACCATGTTTAAGCCAAACACCTGGAGCCCAGCTAGGCCATTAATGCTACATCATGACATATTTGTGAAATATCAATAAAATATCTGGTGATTGGTGGGTAAGCTAAGTTGTTCCTAATGGATTATGTTCTTTTTGTATCCATCATTCAAAATATGTTCGCACTCAGCTTAAATTCTTAGATGTTTTGATACACTGGCTTCGTGGAGGGTGCTATATTAGCATTGGTTAGAGCCCTGTGTTACATACTTTCGGGTATGTTTCTCTGAGGAGTAATTCCTCAGCCATCTGTCCCTGGTGTGACCAGTGTTGATTCTAAACAAACAACTTATTCACTCAGGATGGCACATAATATAGAGTGAATTATAATTATAAGCATGGGTGAGTGAGTGAGTGAGTGTTTGGGTGAGTATTTGGATAGTTGAGTGAGTGAGTCAGTCAGTCAGTCAGCGAGCGAGCAAGCGAGTGAAGCCTCATTGTTCATCACATCTAGGACACTTTGCAGAGGGGTAACTCCTTCGTGAAAGTGATTAAATGAAAGATCCCTGTGACACAGCTAACACTGGTGGTATTCAAATTCAACCTAAAAGCGTAGAGTCCAGTGCATTGCGTTGTGATGCACTAACAACAGTCGTTCCGGATTATGGGTCTATCAGTGAGTGATGGATACATGTAAATGCGGTTACCTTCTTTTCAGGGTCTTTAAAACGGATGGTTAAATTTTAAGCGAAAAGCCATTAGCCACAGCTGTTCCTTTTTTTCTACAGAAAGGATCCCCAGCTGTCCTCTGAACCGCATCCCTGGCTGTAAAGGAATGATGAGTCGATGAGCAGCTCATTGGGAAGTGTGCTGCTACCTACCTTCAAGAGAAGAAGAAAAAAATGGTGGCCAGATACAGGTATGTATTTTTATTCTCTGGTCAGTTCGTGTGTATCCTCGGTATGAGACAGGCAATTATCGGAAAACTCTCACCGATCCAAAGTAAGATGAATGATTTGGGGAGAATGATGTTTTGAAGGAAAAGGCTGCACAACATTAGTGAGAATGCATTATAATTAAATCTGCACAAACGTTTTGCTGCAGTCAGATCCATCACAAATGAGGGGTAGACCTCTGTGGTTAAGTCGGCCGTCTCGCAGAATCATCGGATTTTGATTAGTTTGAATAATCTTGTTAGCGGTTTAGATGCAAAGATCTGGTTTCTCGAATAGCATCATTAGACAAACCTAAATTGAGTTGTGCAAATTGAAAGAACAATTTCTATGCTTTACATAATAAGGATATTAATATCTAAAAATCCCATAAAAACATGCGTATGTATTTATGTGTGACATCAGTGTATGCTCTCAGTTCTTTTTATGGTAATTCTGACTGATTCTGAAGACCATGGTTCCTCTTCATTTACATCCTCATCCCCCCCCCGCCTGTTACTAAGCTATACTATCTGTGATGCCATTGAATGTCACTTCCTTGGATAGCATGCCATGTCTGATTGATCTATATAATAGAACAACATGGACAGTAATCTGTCTCCGCCCAACCAGGTACTTATCTATGGCTAAATTGGCCATTGGATAAATTAAAGGTTAGTACACATTGGGATGGATTCGTAATGAAGTATTTAATATTTCTGGTGTTATTATATCATATTGCTTGTTGATTATCCAAACTGTTAAGCCTCTCAATGGATTCGTTGTTGCCATAAATGTCCTGCTTTTCTTCGGCTATGTTTTCTCAGTGCCTTCCTTCAATCCGGATTATTGTCCCGTTCATGCCGTATAACTGCTGGCTGTAATCTGCTATCGGGAATGTTTCATTCGGTGCATAGATTATTGATAGACATCTGAATAATAAGACTTGTTTATTGTTATTCGCCGGATCCAATGTTATCTGTCGTTTGCTTTCGAAACAGTCTTAGTAGGCATCTAACTGTCCAATCATTCACTAACCGTCGAGTTTTCGCTTCCTCTTTTTGCCTTTATCCAAGCTAGGATGTAATTAATTTGCTATAATTGGAAGGCTATAATCCACCTGTGATCCCTTTGTCGTCCGTTGTCCGCATTTATGATAAAGCTCCTCTGGAAGGAGGGATCTTCTTGACTGTTTTGTTTTAGAATTTCATTAATAACTGATTATTTCGTTCTGATTTTCTCCCGTATTTATTTTTTCTCATTCGTTTCTCTATATTTAGCACACACAGACGGAAATTGCTTCCTTAAAGCTCATTCGACGAATAACCCCCCCCTAATTATCTTATCGGAATCAGCTTCTGTAGCACAAGTAGTAATTGCATAATGAGGCGAATAGAATTCTGTGATGCTGATAGCAGAATGAACATTCGTTTCTAGATTTTATCATCAGCCGTATTCATCATCCTGTATGTGAAAAGTTTTGCATTTCCTGCTTTGTGTTTCCTGTGTGTCTTTGTTGTCCTTGTGATATCTACAACAATAAAGGCCGTTTATAATCAACTGGCTGGGTAAGAAGAGGTCGGTGAGTCAGTGAGTACAGTGGTATCATTGACCTTGCAGGGCTTCTGGTCTTGTCCACACACTTCTGTTTGATGAGACAACTTTCTTGGCTTTAAGTTTCCCTAAATTCCTTCAGGATCAACGTTTTACCACCCGGGTCCCTTTTATGTTTTAATTCTTGGTTTAACATTCACCTGTGATGTAGATTATTTTTGAGAGCCCAAATACAGCTGCATATAATTGGGAACCAGAGGTATTAGGGGTTTTATGATCCTCATAGCCCTGTAATCAACATTCTACAGAGTGCAATGGGATATTCAGACAAATGTGCCCCCCCAAAATGCCTAGATCCATGCAATGCCAAATATAATTTGTGCTGACCAATAAACGCCTTGTTTATTGCGCTGATTTATTTTATATCAATCATTAATTCATTTAAATTAGATACCATGTTTGGCTTAATCAGCAAGATTGATTTCTTCTGCTATTTGCAGTCAGCATGTGTCTTTTTATAAATAACCTTCATCCCTTAGATCATTGTCATACGAGTTGGATATATTTAATTGCTGCCCACTATTAAGGTGGCTTTGTCATATCAAAATTTAGATGAGAATCACTTTTATTACGATGTGAGACATCTCAGAATTGGCGTTCTGGCGGATTGGCATTCACGAATTGCAAAAATGCTCCGGAAATGTTAACATGGAAACTGCAAACTATTGCTGTATAGTTAAGCTATCCATGCGTGAAATTCAGTAGTCAGCAATGCATTAGTGTTATCCATATAATTAGCTCAAAATCTTGAATTGGTGAAGGCTACAAGAGCATGCTAACTTATGCAAGATGCTGCCTTCATTTTGGTAATGTGGCAAATATCAGCCATCTGATTAGTAAAATTATGGCTGAGCTCCTAAACCAAAAGTGTTATACATATATACATTAATATCATCTTTATTGCATATCGTTTTTGTTTATTTATCATGCCATATGTGAAAGATTGCAGAATGTCATTCATATCTTGATTTGATATATTAAAATTAAATCCTTTTTTTCTTCCTGTTTCTAGCTAATTTCTAGCTATGGAATATTTATTATTGACCTATTATGCATGCTCTCTCTCTCTCTCTCTCTTTCTAAAATATATATATATATATATATATATATATAGTGTGTGTGTGTGTGTGGTGAGTGAGTGAGTGAGTGAGTGAGTGAGTGAGTGAGTGAGTGAGTGAGTGAGTGAGTGACGGAGTCTCCATGGCCTAACTAGTAGCGTGGTTTTGTGTGTTTGTGTGTATATATATATATATATATATATATATATATATATACACTGTAATTAATAAAAGTAAAATAAAATATTACAGTTGTGTTATCCCTTTCATTTTACAGTTAACTAAGTATTACACCCACACACACGCACCACACACACACACACACAGAGGGAGAGCGAGAGAGAGAGGAGAGAGACGCTCACATCAACTATCATAGTACATCAATAGAAAGTAAACAGAGGTGTGTTGAAACAAACGCAGTGAAACCCATTTAGCCTAAAATTATCAGTCTCTGTCTGTGTTTGAACAGTTTTAAATATTCCTCTTTTTCACAGCCTAAATCTATTGACGTGCGTGTGTGTGGAGGGGGCGCGGCGTGTGAGTGCGTGTGTGTGGCTCACACCTGTGCGTGGCTCACACCTGTGCGTTTCGTGTTGTTATTGTGTTTTGTGATTGAGTTTTTAGTCGGGCGCCGTTTTGTCGCTAAACATCCACCGGAGACGATCTATTGTTCTCCATCTCCACGAAATGATGTAACCAACAAGACAATGTTGACACAGAGTCAACTTGCACTTTCTGTTGAACCTTCATTTAACGTGTCCCGCGGTCGTTATTGGATTTTTTCAGCCAGAGCGTTTGTCCAATCTATTGAGAGTCTTTGTTCGGTCAATAAATAATTTCCTAAGTTTTAGCATCAATGAATGTTGACCTTCACGGTTCGTGTCTTTACTGGCGATGTTCCGTTGTACGACGTCTCACCGTGTTGTGGGCCCATTTCTCCCGTGGCCAGTTATTCGCTGGCCCACAGCAGTGGTAATGGCGCGAGGCTCTTTTCTTCTGTCTGTGGTGCGTGTTTGTTGTATGTATGGTGGAAGGGAGATGGGATTTGTGAATGCATAGTTATGGGGGGGGGGGGGATTTGTGATGGGTAGGTGATAAAGTTCTAGCTCTTTATTTTCCGTAATTTCTATTAATTGGTTAATAAAAATGTAGTGCTACTGCTAGGCCCCTGGCCTTAATGGTCCCGTTCAACTTCAGTTATGCGGACTCTTGATAACTGGGTTGTGTGTGTGTGTGTGTGTGTGTGTCACGTATACGTATGTTTATGTGGCGTTCTAACATAGGTATACACGCATAAAAATGTATGGGTTCTATACCAGTTCGTCGTCATTCCTATCATGTCTGCCATAATGCTTCGCATGTGACGAACGTTGGCCGCGATATGATATTAAAACATAATAGCCTAAGTAGCTGCTCTCTGTTGGACACAGTTGGTGCGCAGCTTGTGGAAAATTGGCTCCGACTTGGTGGCCATTTACCGGCAAATCAATGCCAACCGAGCTATGAAATTAGCCAGCGATAATTCATCGAGAGACAAATCAATATTTCATCAGGCATGAAGGGGCCCACTTCGATTAAACCCACGACGGTCGAGACCGTCGTTTTTGGCTCGGACATCTACGGCGACCGCGCCCTAAGAAGACACGGCAGCCATCCGGATATCTACAACGACTGGCCAGATTTCGGCGATCCCCGCCATCTCCCCGCCAGACTCGGGGTCGCGCGGTGGAGTACTAACGTCGCGCCTAACGTTGTTGCTCGTTTTTGTTTCTGTTTTAGTGACGTAATTATTGGTTTTCCCGGCCACGTCCAATCGGAGTAGAGAGTTCCGTTTTGGACGATGCTCGTCGCCGAGAGATGCGTACCGGATACCGTCGTCTTTGAAGAGCCGTTCATTCGCACGAGGATCGCTTCAGTCCGCTCTTTCTCCAATATAACCCGGACCGGTTTCCACTTGGTCACGTCATACGTCCGTGGAGTGGACCAGTCCAGAGAACAGTCAGTTCGTTAGGTAGACAGTCAATAAGTGGGCGACTGAAATAGTCGTTAACCGATTCCGTCACTTATTAGCCAACTAGCTAGCTAGCTAGCTAGATCAGGCTGTGCCATACTCCCCGAACTACAAGCAAGCAAGCTAGCTAGTTGGCTAATAAGTGGAGGAACGATTAATTAATCCATTCATTCATTAATTTTCTCCATTCTTTATTAGGGCGCCGTGGTCTAGCGGTAGCGTGCTGGACCACAGATCACTACCACCCGTGTTCGAATCCTGGCGTGGGCATATCTGAAGGTTGTTTCGTCTTTGACTTCGTCTCATTACCTTTGGAGGTCGCTCGGCCCATTTAGCCTACCTTGTGCACAAAAGTGGCCGTAAAACATCAATCATCATCATCCATTCATTCATTCTTTCTTTTACTAATTCATTAATTCATTTATTGTTTCATTCTTTCAGCTATTTCTTCTACCTCCTCGAGTCACCTGCTCACTCACTCAATCACGTAAATCGCTCACTCACTGACTCACCTCAATCACTTACTCACGTCAATCACCCACTCACTGGCTCACGCCACTCACTAACTCACAACAATCACTCACTCGCGTCAATCACTCACTCGCGTCAATCACTCACTCACTGACTCATGCCAATCACTCACTCACTCACGTCAATCACTCACACACTGGCTCATGTAAATCACTCACGTCAAACATCAATTACTCGCTCACTGACTCACGTAAATCACTCAGTCACTGACTCACTCGCGTCAATCACTCACTCACTCACTCACCCACTCAATATATCTGTCTGTTACTTATTTCCAAGCCTTTATTTCCATTCACTGACCACACATCATTCTGTTGGCCAAGTACAACTGGTGACGTCACTAGGCTGTATTTAGCTTTTAGGTTTGATTCGTTGTGGTCTAAAGTTTTCCGAAATTGAACATAATTAATTAACAGCTGGAGTCTCTCCATCACCGATCGTAACCCTAACACGTAGCCATGTTCCGAATTGCCCGTCATCGAAAGGGAACGCGTTTTGGCTGTCAAATTTATCCATTGTTTAAGACGTTTGCCTTTCGGGTGTGTTTCTGGTAATTATGATGGTATACGAGCCGAGTTGTTAACGTTTCCGTGTTTAGAGTACGTGTTCCATTAACATGGATGCGATCAAATATTAGAAGTCATAAACCTCCAGGCACAGCTGTCAATAACTAATCATATTTTTGAGTACTTGCTGAACACTTCGCCGACTCGATGCCCACACACACACAAACGCACACAAACGCGCACGCACACATACACAAGCTGTTGGCACTAGATTAATCATTGTTCGGCAAATGTTCTGGTCTATGTGGCTGTTGTGTGCCAACGTGTCATGAGATTCTCCCATGTGCCATCCCGCTTTGATTACCTGCAAACAATTATATTTGTGCAAATATTTAATGTTTTCCTGTAATAATTGTGCGCCCTGCTCGGCAGCGGCTCGGGGACGGTATGTCCTCGATCACGTCTGTCGTGTCACTTCATCACTTCGCGTGTTGGGAAAAAAAGGTCATTTGACCATGCCTCGCCCAGAGTAGCCCGTTTCTTGTTAGTTTTGTTGTTGTTTTGTATGACGTATGGCCATGATTCATTAGGGTAACAATGCCGGTTAGATTATGAAGATTGTGTTATAATTAAGTTGACAAATGGCGAGACTGGCTTTGGTTAACCAGTAGATACACACACACACACACACACAAGAGAGAGAGAGAGAGAGAGAGACAATGCACTTTGTAAAAGCTCGATGTTAAAAGGCCATAATAGCTACGGCTGAATTCATGACTATCGTGCCATATATTATAGTATGTATTATTTTACACATAAAGCTCGGTGGAAACTGGGAATAGAGTCATATATTGCTAGAGTGATTGTATAAAAGATGCATTATCATTTATGACCCACTTTTGTTTTGTGAATATTGCATGGAAACTGTCGATGAAGATGTGTCTTTGTCTGCTCTCATTCTTTCAGGTATGATAGAAAGACGACCAGGTTGGTGTTCATCGAGTCAGTTAAGTTTACTTGATGAAGTTTAGGGTGCAGTAATTAGAGCACTGCACTGCATACTTGCACTTTTGGGTTTCATACCGTGTTTGTGGGATTCGTTTCCTTAGGCAGGTGCGCCTTGGCATGAGGAAATTCATCGTTTCCATATTAACTTTAATATATAAATTGGTGATCATCTCTATCACATCGGGGGGGGGGGGGGTTGCAGGGCTGCACCCTAGGGAAATGAGTCTATCATCAAATTAAACACCCGACAGGCACAGGTAACAGTTGGATTTGAACACAGATCAAAAGGTCCACAGCACCGTCCATTATCACCTTTACTGTGGCAGTGCTCCACTTTAAGATATGATTGCTTTGTGTCTTCCAGTTAAATGGTGATAAACCTACCACCATTTATTATATGTATGTCTTATGTAGTGACTTTAGTAAGCGTACTTTGTTCATATGCTGGAAACTGATGGTGGACACATTGGAATGATGGAATTAGATTGGTAGAGGTCAATATTTGAGGAGGTAAGAGGTTGACCAAGACTGGAATTTCGATGAGTTGTAGAGGAAGCGGAGACAATAGATGAATAACTAATGTGGGAATACCGATGGCTGTGAATCAGAAATGTGCTCTTGAAGATGTGACTCAGGCACGGAGTAATGCGTTGTCATGACTGAAGACGAATCAGTAATGTGAAGATGCTCATGAAGATGAACCAGTAAGGGGATAAAATATTCCCGAAAGTGAACCAGGAATTTAAATGATCTCTTAAAGATGAACTAGTAGATCGAGAATGTTCCTAAAGATAACCAGAAATGTGAAAGTGCTTCAGAAGATGAGCTAGTAGGGTGAAATGTTGGAAATCAATGACAATAAATAACGGGATAAGATAATCCAGTGTGTGTCGTCAAAAATGCCGGAGAAGCCATAAACATTGTTGGATAATGAGGCAGTATTATAACAGATAATTAGGTAATAAGTGGACATGTCGGTCATATCTGAAGGTTGTTTCGTCTTTCACTTCGCTCATTACCTTTGGAGGTCGCTCGGCCCATTTAGCCTACCTTGTGCACAAAAGTGGCCGTAAAACATCAATCATCATCATCATCATTATCATCAATAATTGGACATGGAAATTTTAAAGTAAGAAATCCTCTTCTATAATAACAACTACGTCCTGTAGAAAGGTTGATGAAACAATAAAAACAGTGATAAGTAGAAAATGTGGAACAGATACATGATTAATTCAGGAAAGAATGTGATGAAACAGACAGTTACAACTATTTTTGTTGTGGACACTAGCAGGGATGAGAGTTTTCCGTTTTTTACCGGAAATCCGTTTTTCCACAGCAAAAAAAAATATAACGTTTTAGAGATTGGGAGTGGGTCGAGACAGTTTTGAAAAAATATTTCTTGCAATTTTGTTTTATCCTCACTCTATTAGTTTCAGATTGTCCTAAAAATGCACAAAACCCTAACCTTTTCTCCCACACCCCCATGTGCATGTGCCACTCTCATGCCTGGTACAGATCCGTCCTGTGGATAATGTGTATATTATATTCCAACAAAATTCACTTTATGGTAGCCATGAGAAACTCCCAACGGTGATTAGCCTATTCTGTCTCCACCAGATCTCTTTTATATAATACAACACAAACTGTTTTATGCCGTGCGTCATAAATGGTCGTAGCTCTTTACTGAATGTCAGCGTCATCTTCCTGGAATTTCTGACACGGCTCGTGTCAATGTTTTTGGCAATTATTGCATGCAGTTGTCTGTTCCCATTCCTGCCTAATTCTCAACCAATAACAGTCACGTGTAGACGTTAACCGAAGTCGATTTTGCGCGAGCAACATCATTTTGGTCGTTGTGACGATGGTCGCCGGTGTCCCTAGATGCGTTGTTTTTGCGAAATCGCCGATGGCACAATGAAGACGCACGTCTCGCGACAATTCCCGGTCATCCCCCTATTTCTGTATTCCGTCTACGACGGATGGGACATTCCCACGCATTGTTAGATCACGGGGAGAGGGAGCCGGGCTGTATCATCGTGTGCGAATTCGAATTGGTCGGTAATGCCAAGATGATAGTTAGCGCGGCCAACGCTCACACCGGCAGTGCAATGCCGGAACAATCGAACGGAGATCATTAATCACCATCAACCTGGCCATCTCGGCGCTTCATTCGGCCACAAGATTCTGATGGATCTGTGGGAAGAGGGTTTCTTATTAGCGAATATGGATGACGGCTTGGCCATGTGTGTGTGTGTGCGTGTGTGTGCGTGCGTGCGTGCGTGCGTGCGTGCGTGCGTGTACATCCCTCGGCCGGTGTTTATCGGGTCTCGGGAAGCCGGGCCGATTATTCATGGGCAGTGCCGCTGTGGATCATCGCGCCGTTTCAGCTCTGCTCGTGTATCATCTTCCGCAAAAGAAAGCTGATCTCTCATCTCCGCTGCCTCGTCTGCGGTATACGAGTGATCTAATCGGCCCCGGCGCTCGTGAAGCCGCTCTTCAGGGGGGGGGGGGGCGCGGGGGGATGGATTGAACAATCCTTTGCCGGCTATTAAATTTATTCTCCGCGACGTCTCCGTCTGGTAAAAGATCATAACCATTCCGGGATGGGGTGGCGATGGATGGTGGATGGGAGAAGGGGGAGGAGGGGGGGGCTTGAACGTATCATTAATGTCAGTCACCTGAGTAATGACTCTAATGGCTGTTGGCTGTCAATTACGTTCGGTCCGCCGCCGTCGGAATTCTTTGATCAAATAGTTCCCTGCGTCTCCGGACTGATGGGTCTTTTCCCTGGCAGCAGCATCAGCAGCCAGCAGGAAGCGCGTTCCTCGCCAAGACGTAACGCGGTCGTCATTGGCTCTCCTATAGCCGTGCGATATCCGTCCGGCGTGTGCATGTTCTACGTAAGAGTGATATAATCGGCGGATTCCAGCCATTCGTCATCCCGTTTATCTGGTAGAGAGAGAGAGTCTTGGCGAGTCTTCCTGGACGTGCTCACCTCCTCCCCCCCCCCCTCCCCTCCAACACCACCCTCTCAGCAAGAGAAGCTCTTCGAAGGCATCGGCGAGTTATTATATTAGTCTGCCCCCTGAACCTTTATCACCGGCGATCCCCTAGAAGTAATAAGGGCGCTGATTTAACGTCACTTTCTGCCGCTCATACATCAATCAGATTTCGTAGTTTTACGTACGTTGTTTATTGGCCGTTGGTTCCAAGTCCGCGTTAGAATAATGATTGCGATACACGGGCGGAAGTCACGCTGCGGCCGGCTTCCTCCGGTATCTGTTCGGTGAACCCGGCCTTCGATTCTTCTTTATGGAGTATTTTGAGTTAGCTTTTAGGGGATAATATATAACACAGATTTTCCCCGTCGTTCCCCTGGGCGCCTCCGTGGTCTAACCGGTAGCGCGTTGGACCACAGATCACAAGCACCCCGAGATTCGAATCTCGGCGTCGGCATATCTGAAGGGCGTTTCATCTTTGACTTCGCTCGCTCGGTCCATTTAGCCTTCCACGTGCACAAAAGTGGCCGTAAATCATCATTCATCATCATCCGGACGCACTTGGTTTTGGATGCCGTGCAGTTGTTAAGAGATTTCTATCATTATATTGAACTTTGACATCGGTCAAAACTGAAATAAGGACGGCCGATTTGTTGGAAACATATTTCTGCCGCATCCTGGGCTACGTTCCCGTCAAATCCCAAAGCGTACTTAATTACAGCCTCTCCGTGCTAACCGATTCAGTTGTTTGGATTGGGCCATAGTTAGTCGAACTGATCACGTGATAGTAATGTACAGCGGTGTACAAGTACCGTATGATGACTTCTACGAATTTAACCTCTCCTAATTACGTATACACCATTCTCTACACAGCGAGTAATCGTTTAAAACATCCGACCTGTCAATCATTCGTACTGTCAGTTCTTCGCCAAAATGAATGCCTGGTTCAAGTGGGTGACAACATTCGTTCAAAAGGCTACAGTCGATGTATGCTTCCCGGGTAGCTGAGACGCTGAACGATACCAACACACGGGGGCCGGAGTAATGATGCCGAAACACTCGTGGATAGACCCCACTTAGCGAAAAGGGTGGCTCCATCAAAAACGGTTTGTTATGGTGCTTAGGACTTCTGGCTAGGAATGAACGCTACGTGAAAATCGATAAAAATAGTAAAATTAATAATGAATAGAAACATTAGTGTCATAAGTAGGACATTTCGGCGTTCATCGTGTCGCGTTTATATTGTTTTGAATCTGTCCGCTGGTGGCGCTGCTGCATACTTGAACTGTTTCCGTGGCAGATATATGTAGGCTTTAACAGCAGATCTCCCAATGGGAGGAGGATGTGACTGTTTGGTCGGAGATACTTTATTTATGATGGCAGTCAGATGGCAGATGGATAGATGTCGGGCTACGTATGATGCCGGAAGTTGTCTAGGCTGCTTCGTTCTCTGGCAAGAAAGGAATTTGTTCCCCGTCGTCTTTGACCACAACAACGCACACCCGTGTCCGTGCCTACCTACATGTCCATGCATGCACGCACGCTCGCACTTAATTGTATCAGTTCGGCTCAGTTGAATCGTTTAGCCGTTGGCCGATGGAAAGAAATTGCACAATTCGAACACACAACCTGGTAGTTTGGAATGCAGCGCCCTAACCACTACATCCTTTATGTATGTTTAGATTGGTGTGTGCTTAGGTTTATTTACGTTTAGACTCATATAAGTATAGACGTGTTGTATTATATGTTTTGGGGATATTTTAAGTTTTGGTGTTCTGGTCCAAATAAATATGTGCCCTAAAATACACGCGCGCACGCGCGCACACACACACACACGCACGCGCGCACTGTATCTGTCTATCTTTCTCATTCCCGAATTCGGGGCGCCTCCGTGATCTAACTGTAGCGTGTTGGGCTACGAATCCCGGCGTGGGCATAGCTGAAGGTTGTTTGATCTTTGAATTCGCTTCATTACCTTTGCAGGTCGCTCGGCCCATTTAGCCTACCATGTGCACAAAAGTGGCCGTGAAACACCAATCATCATCATCATTCCCGAATTCCCCCCCCCCTCCACACACGCGCACGCGTGCGCGTGAATGGATGGAAACTTAGGATTTCATTGTGACAACAGTTTGAACCGATCGATGTACCAAAGATCAGCAGCCTTAGAACAACTATAAACAATACTTTAAACTGTGTGATATAACCCGATGACGAATAAATGTCATCCCTATTAACATATACCCATATATTCACCAGTTTCTACGTGTGCCGTATGCCTCTACTTAGTTCGCAACGATCTATGATAACGTTTTCGTCCGCCCACCGGCCTATTCTTATCTGGCGCACATCGAATTCAAAGGAACTGGTGCGACCAGCGTCGTGCAGTAACCGAACTATAATGCCGTCCGTTTAGAACTAATGTCATGTGGGTGTTGCCACGAGTAGTCTAGGGACGGCCATTAGTCTATAACATCCCATGCGGTATTACCGTCGGGGAGAGGAGAGATGGCTGTCGAGCAAGGATAGGAATTTTGATGCCAGAAACCCGCTGAATATATGGCTCAATATCATTCGCGATCAATTCGCCACTTATTATTGGGGGCATAGCTCTCGGATGGTAGACTTGCCATTTTGCGCCTCGTTCTAAATAAGTCGGTGATTTGTCCGGTATTCGGTCTCTCTATCCCTCCGCCAAGTGCAAACTTTGCGTTTTGGGTACGCGCGCATTGTCAAATTGCATTAACAAAATATATGGTGTACAATATTGCAGATATCTCCTTTGGGGGGGGGGGGTACAATATTGCAAATATCTCATTTTGGGTACGCGCGCATTGTCAAATCGCGTTAATAAAATATATCACGTACAATATTGCAAACATCTCGTCGGATACAGAATTATAACGATTTGACTCGACCAAGTCCGGGATGAGGCTGCTCCTAGCTATTACATCGTGATTTAATCCGTTTGTTGTCGATAATCAAAGAGAACCGTCGGAGACGGAGGAAATATTGATTCCATACTGAGCCAAAGCCACGACTAGAAGCCATTCAGTTTAAGGTAGCTAGATATTTCTTTGATGAGATCATATTAATTGTCAGAGCTGGGAGATGTGGATGAGGCAGTGAGGGTTTAAAGAGCCGAGGGACAAAATTACCCGCGTGGGGATGGGGGATGGGGGTTCGAGCAGAACCGACGTCCGAGCACTCGTTCTGCGCTAGCAAAAGATTGAATTATCCATAGCAGACATTATTAATACTGTTTTTATTGTTGGTGTTTTGTTTCGCCGGAATTCTAATTTCCCAGCTCTGTATATAGCTAATGCGTGCACTTTATCGGCCCCGATATCGGCCTGTGCAATCCGATGACGGGGTCTACTCCCTGGGAGGCGTACTGCATGTAGCAGCTAGCTATATTTTACGGACGTATCCTTCATCCCATAATCGAATAATGTCTATCCAGATAATCATTTATGGCTCTATCAACTGGAAGGCCGTTTAAAGCCCAAAGGGTAATTATGTATAATAAAACCACCGGCGTATCGTCATAAAACCATATTCTTGTCGACATATGACAGGTCATCATTACCCAGTTGGTGGATTCAAAATGAGAACCAGCCGATTTTCAGGGCACTACTCTATCACCTGCTGACGTCACCATTCTGGTAGTATTGTGAGAACAAGGTTAAACGTTCGGTGTTTTTATTCTTGGCAAGTTTATTTTTCAATAATTTACATTCTGGAAACGGGTGACATTCCGTATACGGGGAATGACTGTTATGTCATAGTTCTTTCACAACTGGACTTAGAGCGCAGATTATCCCCCCCCCCCTCGCGACTCTTCCATTTTTGTCCTCGCAAAAATGTCAAGGTCAGCCGAGTATGACTCCTGTATTTATTTCCCTAAGGGATATCAAGTGTCAAGATCGTCTGTCCAGGATCACGTGGGATGATCCTGGTCGGCACTCGACCATACATCACGATGTGCGAGACTTCCGTTCCGGATTAACTCCATACCAGCGGCGCATCTCAGCAACAGCCACATGCCATAATTTGCCGCCATCCTGTCCCATTTACTGGCCCAGCATCGGGAATGAAGCACCCCAGTTCGTCTGCTATGGGCCAAAATGGCTGAAATTGGGACCAAATATCCCACCACCGCTACCGAAGTCACCCCATTCCAGATACGGTCAGCGGCGGTGGACACCAGTCCGGCATTGATTGGTTTGCATCAAGTGATTGTACTTATGGATTCCGCTTTATCTATTGTAACTGGTCCCCGCGGTATCATTCCTTCGGAATGGCATTTGGCCGCGGCCCGGTCGGCGTTAGACGCCCGGATAGGAGAACCTTGGTCGCCTCTCTCCAGGGAAGCGTTACCGTGACATAACGGCTATATGAGCCAAGATAACTGAGGACAGCCGCAGAGAGGCTGCTCTTCGTGGTGTGAGCGGGTCAAATGGACAGCAGAAATTGACATTTCTTGTTTTGGCGTCCATTGCCCGCCATTATCGGCGATCTGGAGATGATTAGCGCCAAATGGCACCAGCGAGTGATCGTCTGCAATTTGGCGCCGTCGTTCAGAACTCGTCAGACGCCAGATTTAGAATGGCTCCGGATGACGTCGCTACGCCCATTACTACTCGACGGATGTTGTTATGTTGTCAGAGAGGCGGAACCTGATTTGGAAATCTAATGTCGAAATTATGGCTCGTTTATACAACGCTGTGTTTGTTATTCTTTTAACGCAAATGTCCACCCTTCTACATCGAAGCGGGCGTGATGCATTGATAACCGATAAATGTCGTTGGATTTCGATAAATGCCTGATCTAAATTTTATTATCCAACATTAAATAATCATTTAGCGGCTGGCATTGGTGAACGAGCGATGACCCGGGTGTATCGCAAGATTTAGTTACGGTCCGACTAATTCCTCCTCGGATCGGGGGCGCCTCCGTGGTCTAACGGTAGGGTGTTGGATCACAGATCACTACCGCCCGTGTTCGAAGCTCGGCGTGGGCATATCTGAAGGGTGTTTCGTCTTCGATTTCGCCTCAGTACCTTTGGAGGTCGTTCGGCCCATTTAGCCTACCATGTCCACAAAAGCGGCCGTAAACCATCAATCATCCTCAGATCGGGATGCGTGATGGGATGTGCAAAGACGCACACAACTTAGCTACTAGCTAGTTATCCACGAGATAGACGCCATCGTTTCGCTTGTGTATTTGCTATTTTCTACCTCGGTGACGTTTTCCAGTTGCTATAAAAACTCTTTCTCTTTCTCTCTCTCTCTCTCCCGCCCCACACGTTCATGGCCGGCAAACAAAAAGAAAGAAAGAAAGAAAGACCACATCGGACAAAGGCGACTAGTTCGTGTTTGTCGGCTATCTGTTAAAAAACAGCTCAGTTGTTTATTATGTCCTGTGTGGTTTGGTACACCACAATCTTCTGTTTATGTTTAGCCACAAAGATTACATCCCGGGCCTGGCGTCCGTGGTAGCAACAGTCGTAGTATATGAACAGCCGAGAAAGCTGTGGGCACCCGGAAACGGGACGACGCCGTGGTACAACGGGCGCGCGCGGCACGGCGTGCCGCCGCTGCTGCTACTGCTGCGGCTAACGGTGGATAAAACTGCATGCGGCGGCCAGCTTTCTCTAGCGGCTCGCGCTTCGGCGAGTGTGTTCACACAGTACGTGTCTCTTCGGGCGCTAGTGGGTGATAAGTGCGGTTCCCTGGTATCTGATAAGCGTCCAGCGCAAACGGTTTAAGCTCGAAATGCCATTAAATCACTTCTCCGGATTTAGATTTAAAGAGCCGCCCGTTAGTTTTGCTTGGCCTCGGCACGAATGCAGGTTTTAAGCCTCCGCGAGTGTTTGTTTACCTCGTTCGTGTTCGTTTCGGGGAGGGTGGGTGAGTGGGCGCTGAATACGGACTAAATATTAATTGCGGCGTTCCGTTTGAAAGCGCAGGGGTGTGCCCATCCGAATGATTATACCGCTCGCGTAGAGGATTAGCTCGTGAAATCTGGTATCTAATCTGCAGAGACGGGACAATTTAGCTCCACAGCTCTGGCGGTAAGTCGGTCAGAAGTGAATGAATTAACTATTCATTAGCAATCCCAACCGATAAGATAACTAAATAAAGCCCGAATTAATTAGGTTAATTTAAATTCAGCTCCATTTTAAGGCTTCATTTTAAACAGTATATATATATATATATATATATATTGTGTGTGTGTGTGTTTTAGGTAATCTGTATTAAATCTCAGTTAGCAATAGACGTATTACCTGAAAATTTCAGATAATATACATATTACTTGATTATACATATTAACTGTAATATATATATATATATATATATATAAATAGTCAAGTTGTATCTTAAGGCGAGTCCTTAAAACACCAATCATCGTCATGTACATTAGAGCTATAATATATTAAATGACGAATTTCAATATACTAATGTCTTCTTTAATACAGAAGTATAGACAGGGTTTTTTTTATTGTTTGTTTCCGTTATATGTTAGCCTTTCTACTTAATGGCTAGAGCTTCGCTGTATTACCATTCGGTAGCTCTTGGTTAACACTGCGTCGTTTACTGAGTGATAATGGGCAGGTGGAGGATGGGGGGGGGGGGGGTGATGTATGGAAAATGGAGCTAGCGCTGCGCATTTTTCTTGTTCACCTTTATGATACGGCATAGTATTATATGGCTGACCATCTGGGTCATAATTCAGCTTCGGGCGGGCCCAACCGATATACATGTTTCTCACAGTAGTTCATAATTTTGATACACGACGTGCGGTAATTCAGTAATTAGATAAGTGTGGATTAATTGACCGTTAACGAGCTTTAGAAGCCTAACTGTTGTCACTGTAAATGAGAAATATGGCTGCCCACACAATACTTCTTCAAGCTTAGATCACTTTTAACCATACCAACTGCTTAGATGATGATGATGATTGAAGTTTTACGGCCACTTTTGTGCACAAGGTAGGCTAAATGGGCCGAGCGACTTCCAAAGGTAATGAGACGAAGTGAAAGACGAAACAACCTTCAGATATGCCCACGCCGGGATTCGAACACGGGTGGTAGTGATCTGTGGTCCAGCACGCTACCGCTAGACCGCGGAGGCGCCCTGCCAACTGCTTAGTAATGGCCGATGTTTATCATTGTTTTCATATAGTAATCTTAATACCGGTGTAACAGTAACACGGGCGTTCAATTAATGGTATGTTTTTAATCTATTTAATACGTTTGCCTTAAACAATAACACACGCGTATGATTCAAATAACCCGCGCGTTTAATTGACATATATAATACGCCCCTCCCCAATTCGTAATTATGACCGGAATGGCCAAGCATAATAATAAGGCGCTGCGTGAATCCGATGCTATTTGCCGTGGCAACTAACCGGATGTCTCGTCAGAACGTGGCCATACGTTCACCAACACACGCCGCCTCACCTATATTGTCATCATACGGGAGGGAGTTCGGACTGGGCAAGTTTGTACATTCGTTTAGTTAGTAGTATAACAGCTGTCTGATCGCCACTGTGTGTGTATGTGCGTGTTTGTGTGTGTTTTAGCGGAATGCAGCCGCGTGTTTACTAGTGGCGTCTTCGGCATACCTTCAGTTGTTTAACCAACAGAAGTGGCGAAGAAAGAACAAAAGATGGCACGCTACTGCCGCACGATGCTAATTTCCTCTCCATCTGTGTAGCTCGGGATTTCTTGGCCCTCGGGTTACGGGGTACATTATGGACGGATCCCGGAGTCGCTGGCAAATCGCTAACCGAATGTACTAGCGCCTGAACCTTTTGGTGTACTGCAGTATGGAGTACGAGAGATGACCAAATCGACAGAGTGAATTCTTTGGTTTAGTCTCGCCGCCAGGCACGCCCTGAGACATGATGCCGAGAAGCGACCTCTCGGAGAAACATCCCACAGACACGGGTGTTGGTCGGATTCGACCCCAGGCTTGGAGGTTTGCAGCGTTGTGTTTTAGCGTCAGTGCTAGCCAGTGCTCTTTCGTATTGGATGTTGACCAGTATATGATAATTGATAAATGAGATGAAAAATTAGATTTCTACGATAGGAGTTTCGATGTGTGTGGGGGGGGGGGAGACGCGGCTGTAGCGTACATTATCTAGTGCTCGGGTGGTTTATTGGGAAGTAATCTTGCCGGAGTTAATTTATTAATTCCCAACAATGATATCAAACAAAACTGTAACCAAACGTTCCCGTGAGAAGTACTTGTTTCAGCTGGCGCTGTTATATATTACAGGCTGCTACATGGTAGCGGAGTCCAAATGAGAAGACAGCTGGGCTGTTTGAGGAGGATAAGTGGGTCGGGGTTTTTTTATCCTCGAAACTGAGCACATCCGGAGATCCTGGAAGTGCTCTGATCGCTAGAAGGACCCACGTCCCTACCTGTGCCGGGTCTAATCACGCCGCCTTCAGATAGCTCTGCTGTAGACACCATAGCCAATAACCAGGTACCGAGGTAGCGGTTTATTGGTGGCCGGCCAAGCTGTCCGTGTGTTCGGAAAGATAGCACCGCGAAAGATACGGTGTCCCAAGTCCGGAACGTGAACCTGCGGTGGAATGCCGATTTTGAGCAGATTGCTTCCAGGTGTGGGGTTCACCGGGTTGTAGTAGTTAGTATTCGCTTGTTGCTAATGGCGGATAACGGCCCTTCGCGTTAGAGTGCGGCGATGGCGATCTGGTCAACAACGTTTACGGACTTGTTGTGATTGGAAGCCTCCGTCAGGTGCTCTACTAAGTGGCTGCGTGCATTGGAAGTAATCGCCACTCGACTCACTCCGGGGCCTGGTAACGTTCGGCGGCTGCCGACAGGGCCTGACTTGTTTCAGTGTTATTGTTTACCTTGAAGTAAGTGGGATAGGTCCCGTGTGGAGGAAGTGATTGTTGTGTTTAATTTCGGCGTAGACGTTCATTTAACCTGAGTGATACGGCCGAGAGGCTGGCTACTCCCCGGGGAAGTGAAATGATCTGGCCGGAGTCTTTTATCGTGGGATGAAACATCTTAAAGACACAACATGACCAAGGCAGTGCTTTTGGGTATGACGAGCCGGAGCGACTGCTCCGCGTTTCGGGGGAGGTTCGGTTCGTTGATGGTGGTGGAGGAGATCACGCTGTCCGGCTTTGTCTTGTTTTTAACGTTTTACGACCAATTGTGTACACAAGGTAGGCTAAATGGGCCGAGCGACCTCCAAAGGTAATGTGGCGAAGGGAAATATGAAACACCCTGAAGACATGCTCATGCCGAGATTTGAACTCGAGTGGTTAAGATCTGTGGACAACCGTGCTACCAGTTAGACCACGGAAGCGCCCCTGTGTCCAGTTTTGTTAATATAATTATATAGATTCTGGCACCCGTACTGGCTCGGTTGCCTCGGGTTCCGCGCCTGGTGTTGATGATGTAATACTTGGACATTTACAGAAGGTGGGGGCACGTTGACTTCTGTTAGGAGTTCAACATATGAATCGACCCACTGTGTCTTAGCTGTTCGTAAGATGCGACTAAAATATGCGGACACTCAGTGTTTTAAGCCTCATTCATCCGGAATTGAGGAAACATTTCTTAGCAGTTTGAGGCAATTACGTCCAAAAAGCTGCAAGAAGCGGCATATGTTTGTCCTTAGGGATTCCTACGCTCGACTGATAGTTGTTTGGTTAAACGTATACCACAGAGCTTCCGATGATGACTGACCAACGGAGAGAGGACCGTTTTCCAATCTATAATCCTGCCGCCGTCAAGTGGAGCACATAATATTTCCGCTAAATCAGACCCGAGAACTGATCGCCATAAATATTCAACAGGGTCCTCTTACCGGGGCCCGGGCCAGCTCCCTCCCGAAGATTATTCTCGTCGCGTGACTATAAATCCGACGCCCGGCCACTTGCGTATACGGCAGTAAGGTCATCCAGTCGGAGTGGTCCTGCCAAATGTGGGTTCCAGAGATTTGTGTCACCGATCCAAATCTCTCCCCCCCCCCCTCCACACACAATGGTTGCATTAACACTTTAAGGCCATTTGCCGCCACATTCTCCTCAGGGGTTGACCATGTGTGTGTGTGTGTGTGTGTGTGTGTGTTACCATATAAGGGTGTCGACGTTGATTTATCGCCTACGTCCAGTTTGAGCGTTCCGGATACGTGACAAATTCGGCTTCGGCTACCTGCCGATGATCCGGATACTTATAATAAGGATTCGATAACGTCTTAGGTCGTGCTCGTTTATGCCATACCTCCATACTATTAATTGTACACACACACACACACACACCACTAAGTTTGGATTTGACTCAGTTTGGTTTTGGTGATCCACATGGAACGGATGTGTAGGGTCTCACAAGTTGTGATGGTGTATTGTGTGATGGTGGGAACGACTATTGGTATATATATATATATATATATATATATATATATATAACCGTTTCTATATAATTCAACGATCCAGTTAGTCTACCATGTGCACAAAAGTGGCCGTTAAAACACCAATAATCATCACCATCATCATCATCATCATCATATAATTCAAATTTACAGCTTGCATATCATTCAACATTGGAAACTAAAGCACCAAGATAGCCTTGGCTCGAGGTTGCCTAGTCTAGTCTAAGTCTATGATAATACTATTTTATGAAAATATTCGATGCGATACCCGATCATGAAAATAATATAGACAAAGAAACACTATAGAATATATTGATCTGTGTGTTAGTTCGCTGAACTCCCGGACACGGTAATGAAAGTTGTCCAAATGTACACTAATATGGACCAGTAACTTGGTAGTTTGATGATTCGTTGGATAGGATGTTCCGATAATCACTGTTTGTTAACGTAAATCTTTGATGGCCAATAATACCCTTTTCAGATTATTCTAACAACAACGACCTTTCTTGGCATTGTTAGTCACACTTTATCACTCATAAGTTATTCAGAAATTAAATGTTTTTGTTCGTCGACGCCTCTTAATAAGTTTATGTTTGCTGCACGGATCATTTTGAGCCGACCATCGTGTGGCTAATTAATTATACGGTAGAATATGGACAGTTATGATCAACTTAAAATATTAAATGATTGGAATTAGTCTTATTTAGAGTTTTAATATGAGGAATTGTATATTCCGGAGTAGGTTGAAAACGTATAAAGATTCTCTTGGATAGAACAGACCGTTTTGGGGCTGACGGGTGTCGGTCATCCGATAAACGAATACGCCCTCGATCCGGAGAGAAGGAATGAAGCGTGGTTAAGGACTCGGGCTTTCAGTACTCCATATCCGAAAGCGTGTCCGCCGAGAGAGAGAGAGAGAGAGAGAGAGAGAATGCCGCAATCCCACCGAAGTAGTGGGCAGTCTTAGTCGCGCACTCATTCATGGCCGCTAAGTTTCTGCCTTTGGTGGATGTGGTAGAAGTAGTAGTAGTTAGTGGTCGTGTGAATTCGAGCGGTACCCTGGCGGCCCCGAAACGTTTCGGTGCTCGGCGCTTCCGGCTTGACCACGGTTGAGACATGCTGCCAACATCGGGCCTTCGGCGTAATAGTAGCGGCGTACGGACGAACGGACGGGTACGCGGGGAGTGGGCAGTCTCGAGACGAACGGACGGACGGACGGACGGTTAAACAATGGTAACCAGCTGAAGGTGATCATCGACTAATAAATGACGATGCCAGCGATGCTAATACCGATTTGGCGAGTCCCGAACTGCTGACGAACATCGAGCACGGTCGGTCGGTCGGGGCGGGCCAGGCTCGGCGGCTCGCTTCTCTAACTGGTGCGCGTCCGGCCACCCGCCCTCACACACACCACACACACACACACAACACAACCGCGGAGAGTATTGGCGTAGAAGAGTTTGGCTGGCACAGTTTATGTCTGTCGTCGTGTTTGGTCAGTCGGTGCTTCGTCGGTCGGTCGGTCGGTTTGTCGCTTCCCTTTGGACTCCTCCTCATCCGTACTGGCGCAGCGAGAAGCAGACGACAGGTTAAAAATCCGCCCCCGTGCCGGAATAAACCGGGATTTTCACTCGATCTGTGCCGGGGAACGACGAGTGCGAGGCGCGTGTAAACTTCGTGGCTGGCCGCGGCGTTATGCGGCGTGGCCACCGATAGAAATACGCATTCGCTTTATGTCCTCAAGAGGAGTAGATCTAGTAGGTGTCCTTCAGCCTGTGGGAACGCTGTCATTTCAGGAGCCGGATTACTATTTAGTGCCTGAGAGCGACCTCTGTCCAGCCTTGTTTATACTCGTGTGCATCTCGTCTGAGAGCGACCTCGGTCCAGCCTTCGTTTATACTCGTGTGTAGCTTGCTTGTCTTTTCTCGGCGAGCTCTCATTGAGGAACGGTTTGACCTAACTCGGCTGACTCTTCGGATTTGTTTGTTAGGGTTAACTAATTTTCTGGTCGGCGATTCTCGTTTGTGCTAATATATGTCTCGGGACGAGCCCGGAAACTTGGCGGCCAATCAGAGTGACTCAACGGGGTGAGGAGGTGCCCGGCTTAAATGGACTTGTTTGCGGATAGCTTTATAAGGTAATAATTAAAATCATCCCACTCGAAAGGGATTGTTCTTACGATAGGTGGTACGTCCGAAACAAATTGAAACAATGTTCTGTTTAATGGGAGGAAGTATGGCACGTTTTGTAGTCCTTAGTTATGAGCTGGCATGCACTTCAATTGGCAGCATTTTGTAAGCGGACACCGGCTAATTTTGCGATATTATGCTTTGTGACAGGTAACTAGCAGTAAAATGAGTGTTCGAACACAACAATTATGTAATTTGTCCATTTCTGCCCCGCATATGTCAGGTGACACATGCACGCACGCACGCACACACACACACACACACATTTATTACCTCGCCCACCAGGTCGACTCCAGATTATTCGCCTAAACTTGGTCGTGGTTCTTTCAATTATAGAATCATTCGTTGTTGCCAATGGTGTTGCTGTTATGGATGGATGCCTTCATATCTCATAGAGATACCAAATGTCATCCAACCCAAAGCCAATAATACATCAGGCTAGATGACGGCTACCCGTCATATACTACGCCGTAATGTACACAATCCATCACCGCATACGATTATTAATAGCTTGTTGATAGCGATTGTAGCAATGCTTCTTGTTCCAGTCAGTAACCATGGACGTTAATTGTACGGTAACAACAATTGCGATTTTCTGCTATTTTCGCCCACCAACCAGCTGACACACGTAGGCGAATAAGGCCGTAGATCAGATATTGTTATCCGACGGCTTTTCACTTTCGCCTTGACGCTGTATTGTGCCAGTGGCATGCTAAATGGGGCGAGCAGTGCCCGTAGCCAGTGAGGCGAAGTGGCAGATGAACGATCGCATTGGACACTCGGGATTTGAACCGCGGTCCCGAATATATGTGGCCAACCGTCCCACTCATTGGGCCACGGAGACACCCTCCGGTGTATGTTATTATAACTCGTCCAGGATTACTAGTACTGATAGATGAGTGGATCTTGTCAGCGTTTAGGGTCTCTCTCTCTCTCTTTCTTTGTCTCTCTCTCTCTCTCTAAATGATTTATTTTATTGACTCACATGTATCAATGTAATCGATCAGAAACGGCTTTCCGTTGTCAGCTGAGTGCAACATCTCAGGCCGATGATGATGTGGCTCTCGTATACCATAACCACAAAGTTAATTAAATCTCGCCGCCCCCCCCCCCCTCTCTCTCTTTCTCTCTCTGGTCGAGATAAGTCTTATCAGTGCTAAGGCTTTCTTGGAAGGGTCAACATTTTGCAAAGCTTTATGTCAATCGGGCAAAATCCAATTTAACGTCACACGAAATGGGATAGTATTTCTTTTCCAACTAAACGCCAGCCAATCCAATATTAATCAGGTTTACAGAACCACTCCAACCCACAACCTCGCATTTCTAATACTTTAGAATTAGGAAAAAAATGTTCTGTTTTTACCAAGAATTTATCTTTCCTTTTAAACAGATTGCGGTCAGACGAGAACCAACGTTTACACTTCTGTCGCCTTTTCCAGGTTCTATATTAGTCTCTGTACGGATCATGATTAGAACACGCCGACAACACGCCGTTTGGAACATGCCACACTCAGAGAGCCGGGAGGAGTCGTGGGCTCCGTTCAAGCGTTTGACATTTCACAGCTTGAGCGTTAATGGCCGCTTGGCTACATTTTGGCATCAGGATTAAATCACATTTAATGTCCAGTCTTGTACGACGCAACGCTACCGGATGGCCACGCGAATAGGCGGAACATCCGGAATTCGCCACCTAACTGGCTCTGCGTGTGGTACAACTGGATGCGACATATCCGGTCAGATCTGGAGAACACCCTTTCTCGTTGCTTAAATGACATTCTGATAAATTTCGGGAAGAGCTAATTTTGGATCAGATTTACGGCGAGTAGAACCGACATATTACACGGACATGTGGACAAAGTGGCTGCCGCGTTTTGTGGATTCCACCGGGAGGAGGGAAAATCCCCACAGCTCATTCACCACCGTTTCTCCGGAGGATAATTAGTGGAAACCTGAACTGGCACTGAACTGTGGGAATTCCTCGACCGAAATCCGTTCCGTGGCACCAACGAGCTGACTGGTGTTTACACGCCCACTTCTTCTTGTTGTTGTTGTTATGCCGGCGTTTCGCGCTGATGGTTGGCTTCGATTCGCTGACGTCCATCTTAAGTGAAACTTCCTAACATGGACGAAAGTTCGACCAGTCTAGGTATACACCGATTGTTATCTTTATCCGATTGGCTCCGACGGCTGGCTTCCTAAACCGTGGCTCGTATTCTCGATGCGGGGTGAATTTAGCTTAACGTTGGAGACTTCCGCTAGCCAGTAGTAGTAGTAGTACCTCGGTGAGCAGTCAGCTTTCGTTGCCGGCTGTCTCCCAGCGTAAACCACGTTCAGGCTAATATTGTGTTACGGTTGTAGATCTTGAACGTCCACCTGTCAGAGAATACAAGCCGCTCTTACTCCCAGCGCAGTAATGCATCATTACGGTAATGGCGTGGCAAGGTTTCCTTTTTGTGTGGTGGTTTACAGAGATGAAAAGTACAGTTAATTTAATTTTATTATGGTCTTGGCGTTTGGATGTACTCTCAGGAAACCGGCCCTTGTAGCAAAGTCACTGAGTGCCTATCGCCCCCCCCCCCATCTCTCTCTCTCTCTCTGTCAGATATACACATGCCGAGATTCGAACTCAGGTGGTAGTGATCTGTGATCCAACGCGCTACCAGTTAAACCAAGGATGCTCCTAGTAATGAACATGAATAATCCATATTAGTATTAATAATAATAATAATCATCATCATCATCACCATCATCATCACCATGATAGTAAACCTCACATTTCCAATTCCCTGTCACATTATCCAGGATTCTATTGCCAAAAAAACATTGAACATATAGCGAATATAAAGGTTAAGCTGTATTGTAAAAAACACTGAAAACCCCCAGTATAAAAACAGAAAAACACATCCTTAGTAATTCTCCAATGTCAGAATCGGTGTTGTTTACATTTCACAGAATACTTTCTGTCGTGTTTACTAGCCAACGTCTTTTCGACAACATTAATGACGCCGTATGAATTATGTGAAAAATGTCCCCCCCCCCCCGTGTAATGTTATGTGTTTCAAAATTAAGTTGATTTATGGCGATTCGTACATGAGGATGTTTGGATTTGTTCTCCCATATCTAACCAATAGAGGGGGGGGGGGGGTTGGCGGTAATAGAATTTATCAATTTATTTTATTATGGTTTAAAACATTTGACAAATAATGTAGAATAATTGTAACACGTGCTATCTAATAACGTAATCAGTATAACATCCGTAATGTTTTATGTTTAAAGCTTTTAACCTGTTATCAGACGAATTTTGAGGATAGCAGGTCTGGGTTCGAATCCAATAACGGTTTCCGCATTTGTCACTCTTGGGTTATATGCCTCGGGCGTGACCAGAGATAATCTGATGACGTTCTGATGCGCCAGTGGCATTATTGAAAACGATCATCGTTTATTAAATCATAAATACGTCGGACTTATCAATTGTTGATATTGTAAGCAGAACGGAATTATTTGTTATCCAGTGATCTCGTTCATCGATTATCGAGAGTCTGCGATCAGTTTAGTTCACTGTGAATTCCCGCACCACGTCGATGTTCGAATTAGTATTGTTTTTCCTCTCTCACGGGATTAACTTGGTGTGTTGGTGTTGAAAACGACGAAGAATATTCCCGAGTGGATCCCGTACCACGTCGCCATCCCGTCCTGACCAGACGAAGTGCTCGTATTTAATAGGGATACCTTACCCGACCACCTGCGGTTCAAGCCCTCGTTAGTTTCATATCGCGATGCTCCCATGTCAGAGAGTAGAGATTAGGACCCGACATCCATCGCTGCTATTTCTACAGATCTGGGAGCAGTGGCGCGCGCGCGGGTCGCCATCATTATTTGTTTAATCAAAGTGTGCTTCATTGGATGCGGTGACCTTTGTTGGTTTTGTGAATCGTGTTTCTCCAAGGTTCAAGCAAGTGTTGTTGTTGTTGTTTCCACCCGTCATTTCAGAACTGAAAACAAGATGTTTATCGTCTCCTTCTGTGATGACTTTAACCTGTCAGCTAGGTGTCACCTTGGCCATAGTAATAGTAGTGCTCACAGATGCATTTAATACGTCCTTTGCTGTAGAGGAATACACTGATATGCCAGCAGTGACAACCTATACTTCTTGACCCTGTGGTGTAACATACATACACACACACACACACACACAGACAGAGAGAGAGAGAGAGAAAGAGAGAAAGAGATGTGCATCTCTCCGTGTCAACACTAGGCCGTCTCCAAAACTGAGCGAAAAGCGTGATTGGCAACAGACCTCTAGTACTATGGTTCAAATCCTAGTTATTTTATGCCTGAAGGGCGTTTCATCTTTCGTTTGATCTCAACGACCTCTGAGATTACTTGGCCTCTTCAGCTTACCATGTCCAACCGTTATGACTGTAAAACAATATTATTTGCATTTTATATATCTTGGTATAAATCTTGTTTTACTGCCGAACTCTGGTGTTCTGTTTAGGGCGCTTTATTAAATATACATTATTATTATTATTATTATTATTATTACATTGTATGTAGGGCTAGAGGTATTATTATTCATTTGTACTTTGTAGCTTACCACTAGTACGAACCTGTACAGTCAGACATGTTAATCAGTTCTACGGGAAGTAATGCGTATTGAACAATTACCATCCAACAAGGTACATACACAGATATGGGTTAACCAACGAGTAAATATGTCATCAAAGACCCGTAGTTGGTCGGTGAAGCTCATGGGTTGGAATGAGGTACTTTACAAACAGGCTATCTGGCTGTCTCCATGGCATAGTATTAGTAGTGCCGTTAGTCACAGACCTTTGGCACTTGGCTTTGAACTCCGGCCCGGCTATGCCTGAATGGTGTTTCATCTTTCACCTCGCCTCCGTTACCTTTGGAGGTCGCTCGACCCAGTGTGCACAGAAGTGGCCGTAAAACAGCTACACTTGCATTTACATTTTTTTGCTAGCGTGTTATCACTATCTGCCAGAATTAGACATCAAAGAATTCGCCCACCTTAAGCTTCCGTCATCAGTACCTAAAGCCAATTCTATATATTGAGTTGTTGTTGTTGTTGGGTTTGGTGGTGGATTTCAGCTGGGAATCTTCCATCCCTGAAGCACTTCCGCAGCACAGTTGGTAATACAAGTGCTGCAGACGTCCGGGTCTTGAGTGCGATTCCCAACGCCACTTGTTTCGGCGAGGTGTTCCCGGCTTGCGGTTAGCTGTACCAGGAATGTCCCCCTCGGATGTCTGAAGACGTCATCGATAACCCCCGTTCTAAGTTTATTCACGGCTCTTAGCCGACGGCGTTTATAGGGAAGTGGTAATTCTGTCCAGTAAAATATATCGGCTGGAGCATCTCATTTTCCATGCGGAGTATCCCTTCAGCTGTATGTCGCAAGTGAAACTGGCATCGAGGCTAAACAAAGCACTAACTCACCCACTCACTCGCCCAGTTACTCACCCAATCACTCATTCAACCAGTTTCTTAACCACTCACTAACTCGCTCACTCACACAACCAACTAACCAACCAATCAATCCTTTAACCACGCTCTCATTCACTAACATGTCTGTACGTGCGAGACTGACGTACACACACACACACACGCATATATATATATATATATATATATATATATATATATATAGTGGAAACCTCATACTTTCAGCGATGAGACTGTGTAGACCAAGTTGTCGTTCTCTGCGTGACCTGTTCTTCGTCGTCCTCGCTGTGGGGATGCTCTCCGTACTGGCCACCTATCACCTGAGCAAGCACCTTCCGCCAAGACAGGCAACCGAGCTGGAGATCCAGATCCGTGGTCACGTGGGCATATATCGTCACATCGCCGGCCCGCCGGGTGTCATCGGTGACCTACGATACAGACAGCTACATCCGGTGGCGAAAGACAATCGTCACGGACTCGAGGGAATAGACGTCGAGGATTGGGAGAAGAGGATGAGAGAGAGACGGAAACGGAAAGACGGACACGTCCGGCATCAACTGGATCCTGAACTGCTTCATAAACTGAAACAGGTAAGGTTTCACTTGATGTGTATGTGTGTGTGTGTGTGTGTGTGTGTGTGTGTGTGTAGAATGTCTCTCTCTCTCTCTCTCTCTATATATATATATATATATATATATATATATAGAGAGAGAGAGAGAGAGAGGGGTTGCTTAAATAAGTCTGAGGTTTTTAACTAGTGAAATGGATTACATATAAAGTTGAGCTTGTTGCAGCACACACACACACACATGCGCGCGAGCACACACACACACACACACACATATATGCGCGCGAGCACACACACACAATTAGTCCTGTATATGTCCGTATTAGTTATGTTGTTTGTGGACTCCGTACCACTTCTGACTCTTCCACCACTACTTCCATATAAGGTGACGTAATGCTATTGTTACGTGTAAAGTAAGAATATTTTAACGCTCTAAAGATTCACCTATTTAAATTAGCTTATTTACAATATCTATACAAGTGTCGACGCGTATTTTATTCCCCATTTAGATTGGGCTTTAACAAAAATGCTCATAAATGTGTACAGGTACAAACAATTAATACCAGCCCGAGGTTCTTGAAAATGAAAAGGGCAGAAAAACGTCATTGAAGGAAGAAGCTTTACCTCATTACGCGTAAAGGCTACGATTAGTTGTGGGCACATACCGCGATATGTGCCGGAGGCTGTAGGTAGAGATGGCGTATTATGTTATGTCGGGTCATTTTAATGGCCTTCGAAAAATAGGTCTACTGCGTTATGTGTGAAGAGGGTAGAATTGTTGTAGTTCTAGTAGTAGTAATTGTTGTTGTTGTTGTTGTTGTTGATTGGGGGTGGGGTGGGGATGGTATATATGGCTAGATAACGTGCCAAAGACAATCGGAAAGAGAGCTTTCAGTGTTTATTTTCTCAGTCGTCTGGTTATCTCATTGTTAATTTTCTTCACCCGATTAGAATCCAGGATATAGTTACTTTTCTTTCATCTTTAGCTAGCCGAGTACTTGGTACCGAAGACCATTTGTCTGAGTACTTGATACCGAAGACCATTTGTCCGAGTACTTGATACCGAAGACCGTTTTTGTCCGAGTACTTGGTACCGAAGACCATTTGTCTGAGTACTTGATACCGAAGACCATTTGTCTGAGTACTTGATACCGAAGACCATTTGTCTGAGTACTTGATGCCGAAGACCATTTGTCTGAGTACTTGGTACCGAAGACCGTTTTTGTCCGAGTACTAGGTACCGAAGACCATTTGTCTGAGTACTTGATACCGAAGACCATTTGTCTGAGTACTTGATACCGAAGACCATTTGTCCGAGTACTTGGTACCGAAGACCATTTGTCTGAGTACTTGGTACCGAAGACCATTTGTCCTAGTACTTGGCACCGAAGACCAATTCGGTGGTGGGAGTCCTGTCGTAATTGGCGATCGCTGAAACACGTTCGTGTTTATCGTTTCTTGGGAAATGGACCAATTTCTGGTGTTCTTTGTTAGCCAGTCGTCGTTCCGACGTACCGTCGTGGTGTCGGCTGGTTTGGTGACCTCGGCACAGACTCCGCGCAGTCTGTCGGCTGGTTCAATTATATAAACAAACCGATAAAACGCCAACCGCAGCATCCGCAGTCGGGCGCCATTTTATACTACAGCCGCCTGTCTCGTGTCTAAGTGTCCGGTTGTCTCTGGATCGGGGAGTTAGTTGTCCCCGAATTAAGACGGCGACGAAATGTTCGTCGGTTTTTCAACCGGCCGTGAGAGGAGCTAAAGCCTCAAACTGGCGTGGCCGCTCTGCTTTTTAGCAGACACCACTTTGTTCGAGCTACACCGCGGTATCATTTAGAGGGCGCCTCCGTGGTCTAACTGGTAGCGCGTTGGACCACAGATCACTCACTACCACCTGAGTTCGAATCGACTTCGCTTCAATATCTTTGGAGGTCGCTCGGCCCATTTAGCCTACCATGTGGGCAAAGGTGGCCGTAAAACAGCAATCATCAGCATCATCATCATCATCATCACTGCAGCGTCATTTAGTGTAGTCAACAAACCACAATATTTTCAGCAGAAAGATTGATTTCCGAATTAGTCCGTAAGATTTCGAATCACGGCCACGTATCGAACCCGGTGTACCCGACCGCGCATCACGCGCTTTACCCCTGGACCATTGGCCGAGGTCGCGCCGTGAACCGGCGAACGGCCGTTAAACCTCGTTTCGATCACGTCAGATACTTATCTGTCAGTCTGGCTGGCCTTTAATCGGGCTGACAGATCAGATCGTGCGGATCGACGCTGCTAAATGATGCGGAACCAGAGCCTGGATGGCCGATACCACGAGATGAAACGGACTGTGCGTGACTAAATGAATTATACCTGAACGCTCCGTGTGGCTTATCCTCTGGATCCAATCTCCGGCGTTCAATCTATACCTTGTAATGGCGAATCAGAGCACAACACGTGTGTGTATGTTTGTGTGTGTGTGTGTGTGTGTGTGTGTGTGCTTTGCGCTGGTACTTTAGACAATCTATGTTTCCAGTCCACTTTCTCTGCTGGGGAGAGAAAATAAAAACAGGCACAAAAACTCTCGCCGTTTCTGCATCTAATCTTACGATACTGCTTCTCCTTGGGGATTCCTAAATGGCCGCCGAGTGGAAATGACTCGGCCAACATTGTGTGGCACACGTATATAGGCGCGGCGTTTTGGCGGCGGGGAGTGGCCCTGTGTAAGCCTTCCGTACCCGCCATGGTAATAACTGGCAAGATGGGCTGGCATATGGGTGGTAAGTGGTTTCAACTGGCAGCGTATAGCGATGGCCTACTCACCTGCGCCGGCTTGATTATCTCCGAGAAATCCCGGTTTACAACTGGAACAGTTCACCCAGCACCCACCCACCCACCTACCCGATAGTAACAGAGATAACTGACCTTCTCGGTTACCATCAGGAATTTTCATGAACGCTCCTTGAATATTTCGCCTTTTTTTTCCATTTGCGTTCGTGTGCGGACCAATCGCTCGGCGTTGTTATAGCATTCGTTGGGATTTGGGTCGAAAATGTCACGGTCTTTATGCGCTGTCGTTCATTCGTTTTCCACGTATTCATTTCAAAGAAGAAACAACGCAACAAACCACATTTTGTAAGCAAGTTCCGTTTGTGGCCTAACTAGACGATTTCTGATAGCTCAGGAACTGACCGTATCTCGTTAGGCGCGACGCTTTGTAAAAGCGGACGGTTGCTATTCAGTCGGTTGCCATCAACCAACCGTACGGCACTCGTTGATCATATATGTGATAAAACGTGATATTCATATAGCGCCCTATTCAGCTAGATAGGCGCTCTAAAGCGCGTTACAGTGTCATTATTATCCCTGATTCGGACGTGTCTTCTAACCTAACGCACATCTCAACTCCACAGGGGGTATACAATGCAGGCTGCCATTGTAGGCGCAAAGCGTTACTCGAACACATAGCCATCACCCCGTCCTGCCGGGTTCTCAATTCTGGCCGAGTGAACCAGTCGTCGCATGACAGCGTTGCAGCTCCGGAGCCTCGAACCCGCGACCATTCGGTTACGAGTCCTACGCTCCTCCGTGGTCTAGCGGTAGCGTGTTGGATCGCAGATCACTACCACCCGTGTTCAAATCTCGTCGTGGGCATATCTGAAGGTTGTTTCATCTTTGACTTCGCTTCATTACCTTTGGAGGTCGCTCGGCCCATTTAGCCTACCTTGTGCACAAAAGTGGCCGTAAAACATCAATCATCATCACCTACGCTCCAAATACCGGTAAATGCGCCATCACGGCTCCAAGAATCAACCGCTCGTATGAGGTAGTTGAATGTAGACCGACGAGTGTGTTATAGATCAGATGTGTTATAGATCAGATGTGTTATTGATCAGATGTTATAGGACGATATCAGATGAAATAATGTGGGTCTGAGACGGCGATTTATTTAGTTATTAAAAACGTAAAGCTGGAATTGTTATTGGTTCTACGGTCTTATACGTGTACTGTCCTTTGTCGGTGAAATGGACGGTATAAGGACATCCATGTAAAATGCTATTCTTGTGTTATTTCATACCGTGTTTCAAGGCCGTCTCCATTGTCTAAGTAGTAGCGCGATTGGGCACCGATATTAACCATCTGAATTCAAATCTCGACGCGGACACATCTGAAGGATGTTTCATCTCTGCGTTCACCTCATTACCTTTGAAGGCCGTTCGGCTCATTTAGCCTACCATGTAGACGAAGGTGGCCGTAACACATCAAACATCATATTCATACAATTTTTTTTTTTTTGACTTTTGTCACAACTGTTCAGTTGCCAAAAGAATATCAGCAAATAGATTCATGGTAGAGCAGTATTATATATATATATTATATATATATATATATATATATATATATATATCACATCGGGTGAACTCATTCAAGGTTCTCTAATTCATAAACTTGTCACCTTTGGCCTCTCACCTGTCTCAGTAGCTTTTAGTGGTTCAAATATAAATATTAGAATCCAAACCACTCTTAATGGGATCATAGATAGGCTCCAGAATCTCATTTATTATCAAAATTTTCTTAATCCATATTCAGAAGAGCATTACCTTGTACATATTTTAACCAAATCGTTTTAATTTCTTACTGTACTTTATTACCGTATTGTGTATGATCTTACCTGTAAACATCTGCACCTTACTGTAAATGCACAATTTTATGCATATAGCTATAATTGCATCATTTTATATCTGCAACAATTATGTACCAATGTACTGTTCTCCTCAGAAATGAGGGTTACGATTAATAAATAATATATATATATATATATATATATATATATATATATATATATATAAAATACAGCTCTACCCTAAATCTTTAAATCAAACACTGGTTATGATCGCCGTTCGACGAACATAGACGGGTTATGTTATCTGACTCTGTGGTAGTTATGGCACAGTTCATCTACTAAATGCCAGCAATAAATGTCCTACTGTCACCCATCTAGACACCATCAGTAAATCATCACCAGAAATTAACACACAACTCATGGTCTTATTGTCTGTCATCCTAACAATCCGACGGTCTCCATAATTCACCTGTCTAGCCACCGTACTTATCAAAAGCAGTTTCTCGTCGCAGTTGCCCATTTTATTCTACATGGTAACCAGCTTCTGGCAAGTTTTGCCGCTAATGGCATCGTCTATTTACGTACGTCTGCCATAAACTATTTACCTATCACACCATAATATCTAATACATCCATTTTTGCTAATGCGGTTTTTTTTTTTTGGCCCTACCTACCGCTGAAATCAAATATACACCACCCCCTATACACCACCCGATCCGCCCCACCTCCCATTGACTTTACGCGAAGCAAAAAGTGCCGATGCTCAGCGGCCTTGAAAGGGCCCTTGCGTCCCTTGATGGGTCTATCAGTCGGGTCTGTGCCGATAATGACGACCCCATCCGTACAGCTAATAGTTTGCTTTTCGTCTTTGCGATCGCTACTCGCTCTTCCATTCAGCGAGGCGTCACACTTTAAGATGCGCAACCCGGCCGCGTGCGCTGACCGGAATGTCGAGAAGATAGCTAGCCCCCTCGGATGACGTATGTGCCCGCGATCACTATTAGAAAACCGGCTTTATTTCCGATCTCTAATCATTTTCTCTCTCCGGCGGATAATGCCGCGAAATAGATCATTCGGATTGGGAACAATGGCGAACAATTTATTCCGCGCATACTTCACCGAGATATCGATCTCGGAGCACATGGAATTGCAATCAGAAAACGTTTCCTCGCCCTCTCGGCTTCGTCATTTCAGCTTTTCAGTTTTTCCACCGCCAAGGCTATAGCATCTAGTGCGCGTAACGTGTAACTCGGCCGCGGGGGTGTTTGTTCGATGAAAAAACGCCGCCCCGGACCGAGTCCGTAATTTTATTTTATGACAGTTCTCGTTCGGGATTCTCGTTTTTGGTGCGTTGCTAAGGGAAATAGAGTTCCACCCACGATGGGTTATAGTTTTTGGTGGCGGTTTTTATTCCCTATTCCGGTGTGGACGTTTTCGACGGGAAATCTTCCTGGTTACAAGGGCTATACGCCCCGGCGCCGGGATTGTGCTGTGGTAGAGGGCTTCCTTCCGGAGATCTCTTATCGATTTATTCGTCGTGATTTTAAACGTATACGCGGTGGGATGATTGTCATGGGACGTCTTCGTTGTTTTGAGATAAAAGTGAACCCCGATTGATTCGACGGTGAATTTTTATATGCTGCACATTTCATTATAGGGTCCGTTGTAGGCGGTGTTGCACGGGGATGGGGGAGCGGTGGGGGCTGGTGAGATTTCAGCCAACAGATTTGTTCAAGAGAATCCATAATATTGAATAACACCATGTAGTATTGGCTGACAACAGGATTATAGGATGGTCTTAATACTCTTAGGTTTGTCTGACTTGGTCTTGGCTCGTCCTTTGGGTATTGTTCCCTTGGGCCCCGCGCGTTTCTGTATGAGCCCCATTGGGTCTAAAACTAAACCCAATCCCTTAATTAGTCAAATATAATGATTAAATAACACACACACACACACACACGATATATATATATATTATAAAGGTTTTAATTTGGCGAATTCTTGGTTCGACGAGATTTATGATTGCGTGTGTGTGTGTGTGTGTGTGTGTGTGTGTGTGTGTGTCTCTCTCTCTCTCTCTTTCTCTCTTTGTCTGTGTGTGTTTTACTGTAAAACGGAAAATGTTAGCGTCGTTTTAAATTAGCGATTTGTTGCCTTTCACCAAATTCGCCAACGTAATATGACCGTCATCATTTGCCGATCTACAGTATATATATATATATATATATATATATATATTATACGTGTGGTGGGACCACGAAGTGGTTGAGTTGCCCTGGGCCGCATACCCTTCTTATCAAGTCTCTGTCTGGATACTTCCTCACTGCATTAATTATTGTTCACTGTAATTATTTATATATAAAATTAGAAACATAATATTAATAGTTGACTGTACCTGTCTTATTTTAACGTAGCGCGCACGCACGCACACACACACACACACACACACACACACACACACACACACACACACAACCTCTGAATCTGGAAGATGGTACAAGTGTTTATCGAGCCAATCAAGTGGCGGGGGTCGTCAGCGTAAACAAACAAAGGGAAGATCGTTTTGAGGTGTGTATTATCTTTACCAGGATGATCGCTGTTATGATTATTATCGTTTTTCATTCAACGCACCTCAACGCTATCGTGTGTATATTCTGTGAATCACCACCCCTCCTCCCGACCGCTTTAAGCAATTAGATACGGAATTCATTCGGTCCGATTTCATCAACAAATTTTATTCGCTTTCAACCAGCTGCGCGAAGTTTTTATTGATAACCATCGTGGTGTTGTGTGTTTTGTACGGGGATCATATCAGCGTTGTTTGGTTAGTAAATAGTGTGGCGTGATGTTATTTATACAAGCCGAACTGACCTTATGTAGGTTGTAGTTCGTGAATTCCTTGAACGGTATGGAGGAAAGTTGACGGGCAGGAAATTATAATTGCAATACCAGACAGCTGTTGGCTGCCTTTCGTTATAGTCTTTGAATATTTTTCCAGATTCTCTCTCTTGCCATGCATGCATCCATATGCTAACTGACACTCATGGACGCACGCATGCGTAGTAGTAGTAGTAGTGTGTGTGTGTGTGTGTGTGTGTGTGTGTGTGTGTGTGTGAGGGGGGATGTACACACACACATACACATTCAACACGGCATGATGTATGTGAAGCATATCCAGGAATTATATTCCTTTTATCAGATATCTGTTACACCTTGACCGTTATCTGGGAGTTTGCATTCTAGGCGAGACCAACTCTGAAGTTAAAGACAGTAATTATTCAATTTCTCAACCCAGTATCACGTTATATCTTTTGAGGTGTTTTGATGGGACCATTATTGTTGTGATTCTTCCACTCTGGTTTGAGTTTAATATCATCCGAAAGAAATTCTTGAATGTTTCAACTTTAAATAACCCTTTTAGAGATATTAATCCCAAAGTGATGCTTCAATTTTTACGTGATGATGAACTTTATTAACTATTTTAACGTAGGATTTACATATGTTTAATTGATTATTGGTGGAAGCTGGCTTTGTTATCTTATTGAAAGATCTACTCTAGAAATACATTTTAATGATATTGATCCGGAGGTAACACTTCACTTTTTAGGAAAAAGTGAACTTTATAACCGAATTTTTACCATATAATGTCTATATAAGATTAATTGTATTCTGGCGGAAGCTGGTCTTCACTGTTTTTATTGACAGAATGCAGGAAGAACATATTCTGAGAATAATAAGCTTGTGATTTTAACGTAAACCATTAACTGCGCTGATCAAAGGAGAGATGCCCTTTTGTTTAAGCTCCTGGTGATATTATCAGTTGAGCGGCATCTCTGAACGAGCGGGAGATTGTTTGATCAAAGGATGGCCTTGTTTCGAAACTTTTAAAACTGTTTCCATTTCAATTTCACGTCGTATTCAATATTGTCACGTTCCCGGTCACAAAGGAGCGATGCTCTTTGTCGTAGCATTTCAAATAGAGATCCTTGAGCGCCTTCTATCCTGCGTTCAAATTATGAAAAATAATAAAGAGGTGTTTTTCTATAGTTGAATTTCAAATAGCGATAACATCCGTCTTGGTTGTTTTTAGCGAAGTCGTTTCTGGCGCGACAGGACTTTCATCGATTGATGGCTGCATTCTGAGGAGAACACAAAACGTTGGTGGCTCATTCGCGTCAAGTTTCTTATTGTGGCTTCGTCTCATCGCTGTCCCACTAGTCCTTAGTGTGGTAAATAGGTTTATCTGCCAGAGACCGTCTTCCAGGTTCTTGTAGCTAACTGCTGATTGGAGCCGAGTTTGTGATGAGGCCATCCATCTGCCAAACATCTTTCCATCATCCGCACCATCAACTATACTGCACGGTAACTTCTCCAGACATGTTTGTTTATGGCACATTCCACAGAACTGTCATTCAGAAGCTCGACGTACCATATATATATATATATATATATATATATATATAGTAATAGTATTGTATATATTAGGCTGTATTTTGTTGCTTATTACCGTTTCAATTGTATTTCTTTCACTATATGTATGTTTACTACTCAGTAATTAAATTTATTAATAATAATGTTTTAGTAATTAATAGACGGAAAATTAATATGTGGGTGGGGGGAGAGTTGTCCTAGCAGCCGTTAACACATCGAGGACTAACTTTTTGGAGGAGGGTGTGTGCGGGTAACTGCCTTAGGCTGTTCTCCCCAGACGTCATCATTCAATAGTATACGTATCAAGCTGGCCTTGTAGCTCGGTTAATGTTTTTTAAGATATATACAGCAGCATATTTACTGGACAGCGCGATAAGACGAGGATTAATTGTACGGCAGCCGCAAGAATCCCGGATTGTCTGGCTTCATTCATGAAGTATGTCGTGCTGGGTACACTTGTCAGCCGGACAGAGAGAGAGAGAGAGAGAGAGAGATGCCGGTCTCTGGATTTCGGATTACGGGCTAATAGCGATAATGCCTAGAACAGATCCAGGATGTTGTTGGAATCGCTCCCGGTCCGGTATCCCCGGAGAGGGACCACCATATTTCACCGAAATCTTCTCCAGCTGATAATCAAATGTCGGCCTGACA